>CABHPH010131450.1:22390-49914 GCA_902168325.1 Peromyscus nudipes
AGGCTGGCCTCGAACTCACAGAGATCGGCCTGGCTCTGCCTCCCGAGGGCTGGGATTAAAGGCGTGCGCCACCACCGCCCGGCGATGGCCTGAGTTTTTACTTACATTTGCTGCACTCAGATTTGAAGATGCTAAACTGTGAATACTCCAAGTGTGTAGTACCATATCAGAAAACTATTATTATTTTATTCATTACATATGTCATTATTTAGACTTCTTATAATTTAATTATTTTTCTTATATTTACTATGATGATGATTTTAATAATTTGCCACCAAAGCTTTATTTAGAGCTTGTAATTGTCCTTGACTATCACTAATTCAGTCTCTGAACATTTTCACAAATATTTAGTAAAATTCAAATTGAAAATGCAACCCTTTGGAAAAAGAATTTCCTTGACATCCTTCATTTATGTTTATCCATAATCGATCCTCCTTTCTTGTCATCATTGGGAAGACATTGAATGACATTTGAAGGTACTTATGACAGTGTCTATAAGATATTTATGGCACTTAATCTGCCAGATATTTGTCCTTAGAATTAAGGAGTAGGATATCTTTAGACCTCAGGTCTCATTGTAAGTTACATTCAAAATATCTTGTAAAATTAGTTTCAATGTCAGTATACTAAAGCCTGTCTCAGCTTTCCTGAAAGATTGGCAGTGATATATAACCCCCTAACTTTGACTGGAGACTATAAAATAGATGGAGTGGTCAGGCTTAGTCCTAAGTAACCTTTTATTCAATGACAGTAATTACTTGTTTGAACCTTTAATTCATTTAAATTTGCTTGAACTTTCAAGTGACTACCCACATATTTTCCATTTTGACAGATAAAATTAAATGAGCAATAGGTGGAACCAATCTATGTAATGGTTTGGCATGATTGACAGCTTAAGAAAAATATAAAGTGACTTTTTTACTTTGCAAAACTAATTCTTGTAAGGATAATGCATGTTTGTTTCTTCATGATGATATTTATATAGGGATAACATATTTATATCAGGATCCATAACTGAGATTCCAAGGGATTATAAACACTATGAAAGGTTCATGTATATTTATACTTATATGGTTGGAAGTTGGAACTTTTCATTATTTTCTAAGTTTATCAATGATTTTAGCATGGATACTGTTATTACTGTTAATTGAATTTTAAACATTATTGAACCGATACCAAGTAACTAGATTAAAAAAAAAAAAACCTTATTTTAAACTCATTGCTCAAAAGAAGAAATCCTATGGAAACATTTCTTATATATAAGAATCCAACTTTCTCTTAATCGGGGGTATTTCTAAGAATAATATGACAGTCAGAGCATGGAGAGAATTACTATGAAATGCTGCCTTCCAACCATGGCACACCTTTTATAACCATGAAATTATAGCTGATGTGGTTACCAACATGAGACCTATACAAGATCAAAGTTCCAGTATAGATGGATAGATGCACCAATTGCTTAGGAGCTATTGACCATGGATAGGGAAGAAATTATCATTCTATATCAATGACACAGCAGCAAATAAGTTTCCTAGACTATGTGGATGGCTGCATACCAATTTACATATGAGCAAGATTAACTACTTTCAGTGGCCTATCAAACAGCAACAACCCATGAAGTTATAGAGGGCATGTGACAGTGGCTATGAGAGTTGGATGGTTAAAAGAGAAAGTATACATCATCTGTGGAGGCCCAAATTACTCAGGGTCAGAGAATCTGGGCTTGCTTTACCCAACAGGGCTGCATAATGGGATGATTTGGTCATGAGCATGTTCACCAGGTGTTTGGAAGGGTCTACACTTGGCTGTATGGTGTGCTTTAATCTTGAAAGAGGGAGGTATTTTGCCTCTCCCTTTGGCATAATATAAAAAGCCCTTTTCAATAAAGGATGAGGCTGTTGGGTATTGATCCAGGCCCTCCTGAAGCTATCCTGTGTTTCTGTCTTTCTTCTTATTGGCTAGGTCTCTCTTTCTATCTGATATTTTCGCGGAGCAGGGGGCATGCCCAGTAATGAATTAAGTTGAGAACCATGCCGAGAGAGGCAATCAGCAGGCTGTGGCTTTGAGTGCAGCAGAGAGAGTGGACCCTGGCAGCGAGTGCCCAGAAAAGATGCTGCCCGAGAAGCAACAGCCAGACAAGCAGCAGAGAATGTCCCTGTGTGGAAAGGCTGGTATGGGAACTGCTGAGTGAGGCAGAGCTGTACCCCAGGTTGAATGGTGGAGATGTGTTGGAACGTAGCGCAGCCTGAGCTCCCAGTAACAGGCCTGTGGTAGGCCAGGGAACAGGTGATCCCAGTCTGAGTGCATTCTGGGGACACTGGGGAGCCTGAGGTGGCATTTGGCTGTGTAAGCAGGGCAATGTGTGGAGAAGGACTCCTGGTGGGGCAGGTAATGGAACTAGGGGTGCAGCAGCTATGACTGGCCACAGCTGGGTTTCCTTCCTGAGCCAGGGTGGCTATATGAAAGCTGTGTCTCATAGCAGTGTGAGGAATCTTGATCCTCTTAGGCAAGAGGTGGTTGAGAGCCCTCAGCCTAAGAACCAGGGCTGTAAATAAATAAATAAATAAATAAATAAATAAATAAATAAATAAATAAATAAGCGAATAAGACTAGGTCATACTTTTGCTGCTATTTGAGCCAGCAGCCAAAGCCATGCAGTTTCTGTTTGCTGGCTGCTTTTTTGAAGAGCTCTGTAGCTACTCAACTACATTGACTGTGACAGCCATCTTCATTCTGGGGCAAAGTTCCTAGGGGCAGATTGCCATAAATGCTGCTGTTACTGAGAGTGAAGTTTTAGCAACTCTTGGTTGAACTAGGGTTGCATTCAGACTGGTAGCATAAGTGTCTTTTTGAACTTTTCAGACTGCCGAAATGGGACAGTTTTTGAAATCATTTATGCATATAGACTCTATCAACTATGATGACTTATGAATTGCTTTGTATATGCATGTATACTTTATTTACTGTGATGATTCATGAACTGTTTTGTGTAAAAAGTGGAATTGTCTGTTTTATATAAAAATGGAGAAATTTGTTTTTTCTTTCCAGGCTCAAGAAAAGGGGGAATTAATATTCCTCAGTCTCTTTAATGTTTTAAAAAATATTTTCTTGTCCCTTGAGTGGATTAATGTTAATTTATGTTAATGTGCCCTATGTTTTCTGTAGTTTTATTGAGACTACTTTTGGATATTTGCTAAAGTTTATAAAGTGTAAATAGTTCTATTGAGAGTTTACTTTTGGATGGAAGTTTGTGAGAATTGTAATTATGTATAGTAATATTTATGTTAGAATTATGTTAACTTGTTAATGTTAATGGTGATGATAAGGGGCTCTTAAGGTTTGATGTGGTTGCATAAGGAGACTGATGATTTATTTGATGTGATTGCATCAGGAATTTAGATATTTAAAAAGGGATTAACAAATGTAAGACTGCTATAGTCACTTTAGACCCATTCAAAAAGGACATTCCATCCTTATCATCCTTTATTGCTTTACTGGGAGGTATGGCAGCCATAGGAAACAGGAGTATTGCTGTGATTTTTCCAGCTACTTGCAAGTTACTTAGTGGAAAAGCAGTTACAGAGCTGCATAGAGTTAAGCTCTGGGGGAAATTTGTGGAGGCCCAAATTGTTCAGGGTCAGAGAATCTGGGCTTGCTTTACCCAGCAGGGCTGCATAATGGGGTGATTTGGTCATGGGTGTGTGTTTGTTAGGTGTTTTGAAGGGTCTATACTTGGCTGTAAGGTGTGCTTGTTCTTGCAAGTGGGAGGTATTTTGCCTCTCCCCTTGGCATATTATAAAAAGTCCCTTTAAATAAAGGAGGAGGCTGCTGCAATTGATCCAAGGCCTGCCAAAGCTATCCTGTGTTTCTGTCTTTCTTCTCATTGGCTAGGTCTCTCTTTCTATCTGACATTTTCTCATCCGTCTCTCCTTCTCCTAAGAACCCTTCAAAATGTGGGAGCTGAACTCCCATAATAATGATATTTCACTTTAATTATTTTTTGAGATTGTCATGAATACATAAAACATAAAATAACAAAACAATTGGCTTTATTTATTGATATAAAACCTTCCAAATTTTTTGCTATAAAGTGAGCTAGTGAATCAAAGTATAATTTGTTTTCCTTTGCATCTTTGTCCTTACAATAAATCCTCACCTGAATGACAACTTTGGATCATCCAGGAGCAACCACTTTGACTTTCATATATTCTACAGAATTCTGGCAACATAGCTGCGTTTATTCTAGCACTAATAATGAATATGGAGATTTCTCTGCATTTTTCAGTCCTCAGTTATTTTGTGGTGCCAGTGATCACTGAGGATGAAGTCTCATGATTCCAGTGGATTACTTTAATAGATTCTCTTGTCATCTTTCTTTTCATCAGTGTGTTTTGCCTTCCTAAAATCTACTCATATTTAGCCTGCAATCTCAGTCCTTATATCACCATGTCATTCCTCTTAATATGATCAGTCTAAATTCTTCTAAATTAGGATATTTATACTTTTGTATAAAAGCAAAGATTAAATCAGATTTGACGGCAACTTCAAATAACCTGTTGATTCTATTGTGTTTGTATTACTGGCACTAATCCCTATGGAATTAACCAGGTGCTATCAGTAAAGGTGGCCCAACTAACTCTAGATAGACTGTAATAAGTATTACAGTCCATTCCCAGTTTCTAGTTCAGTAGATCTTAAATGCAGATTTGAGGTTTGAATGTTTAATATACCCTCCTGATGATTTCTGGTATTTTGAAGACTGGGAAAGTGCTGATAATGCAAGCTTTATTTCTCACATGAAATGTTGACACTTTCCCATAATTTTCTTGTGAATTTCAATCAGCAGATATAGCTAACACATCTTGTGCAATCATGCATAAAAGTGAAAGCATGATTTTAAATATGTTGTCTTTTCATTTTGTCCATAAACATTAGTAAATGTCCATTACGCCACTATTTTATATGGTCATCATTCCTGTCCATAATAACTTTTCCTCATGGGTATTGATATTTATTATTATAGAAATTATGGGGTTTAAAAATTGGAAGAGAGATTTGCAAGTATGTTAGTAAATGACTCATTTATATATGTGGAGCCTGAGTATAGAAGAAGAATGACTTCATTTAAAAGTGGTGACACAAAACAATTAAATATACTGGTAGTCTATTAGTA
Organism: Peromyscus nudipes; assembly: GCA_902168325.1. NCBI lineage: Eukaryota > Metazoa > Chordata > Mammalia > Rodentia > Cricetidae > Peromyscus > Peromyscus nudipes. The sequence goes on from CABHPH010131450.1 coordinate 27,564, forward strand.
TAGCTACATACAACCACTTTAATTTTTTTTTTAAAAATAGATTCCTTCTCTCATACAATTCATACTGACCACAGTTTCCCCTCCTTCCACTCTTCCCAGCTCCCCTCAACATTTCACCCCCAGAATCATCTCCTCTGTTCCCTTCAGAAAAGAGTATCCTCCAAATGACAATAAAAAAAAGCAAGATATGATAAGACAAGGTAAAAATGATTGCAAACACATTAATGTTATTTCAATATAGTCCATGAAGAACAAGAATGCTATATTAGTATGATCATTAATGATACTTGTTTATAAATTACAAAAATTAATATATATATATTAATTTAATTTATTTATTTTACATCCCAACTGCATTTCCCCTCCCTTCTCTCTTCCAAGTTCTTCCCTCCACCTCCACTCTTAACCTCCCATCCTCTCCTCCTCCATTTGTATTCAGAAAAGGGTGGTTTGCAGTAAGAGTAAACACCTCCCCATGTATTAAGGTTGGGCAAGGCAACCCAATGTGAGGAATAGGGTCCCAAATTTTTCTGCAAAAGAGTTAAAGACAGCCCATACTCCCACTGTTAGAAGTACCACAAGGGGACCAACCTAAACAACTACCACATACATGGTCTAGGTCAGTCCATGCAGGCTCCCTGGTTGTTGTTTCAGTCTCTTTGAGCTCCTATGATCCCAGGTTAGTTCATTATACAGGTTATAATGTGGAGTCCTTGATCCTTATGCCTCCTCCTGAGAGTCTTCCTTCTTCTCTTCAGCAGGATTCCCTGAGCCCAGCCTAATCTCTGACAGTGGGTCTGTGCATCTTTTTCCACCAGTTGCTTGATGAAGCTGCTCTGATGACTATTGGGCTAGGCACCAATCTATGAGTATAGCAAAATATCCTTAGGCATCATTGCCTTGCCTTTCCCCCCATCCAGTCATGTTTGGCTCTATCCTAGGTTTCTGGGTCATCCAGCCTTTGAGTCCTGGTACTCCAGGTAGAGTTAGGGATGGGTTCCCTCTTGTGGAATGGATGATAAATATCCACTACTACTTGTTTTAGCTAGGGTCATCCTTATAGATTTCTGGAAGTTTCCCTTGAAAAAGTTTTCTAGCTGACCCAGAAATGTCTCATCTTTCCGGTTGTCTCTTTTAATACTCTCCCCATACTCCTTACTCCCACTTTATCCCTCATATTCACATACCCACCTGCATCTCATCAATCCAAGATAATTTCTTCTCTTTCCTCTTCTGAGGGAGATCCAAGCTTCTCCCCTTGAGCTCTCCTTTAATCTAGCCTAAGTCTGTGATTATAGCATGGTTATCCTTACTTTACAGCTAATATTCAAACATAAGTGAGTACTTACAGTATTTGTCATTCTGGGTCTGGGTTACATCATTCAGGATGATTTTTTTTTCTGGTTCCATCCTTTTGCCTGCAAATTTCATGATGTCATTGTTTTTCACAGCTGTGTAATACTCTATTATGTAAAAGGACCCACATTTTCTTTGTCCATTCTTTGGTTGAGGGACATCTAGATTTTCTTTTATAGGTTTTGGCTATTATTAATAAACCCTCTAAGAATATAGTTGAGCAAGTTTCCTTGTGGTCTGATTGAGCATCTTATGGATATATGCTCAAGAGTGGTATAGCTGGGTCTTGAGGTAGATTGATTCCTAATTTTCTGAAAAACTGCCATATTGATTTCCAATGTGGCTGTACAAGTTTGTACTCCCACCAACAGTGGAGGAGTGTTCCCTTTGTGCCACAATTTCTCCAGCATGAGCTGTCACTTGGTTTTCACCTTAGCCATCCTGACAGGTGTAAGATAGAATCTCAGAGTCATTTTGATTTGTGTTTCTCTGATGGCTAAGGATGTTGAACATTTCTTTAAGGGTTTCTTGTCCATTTGAGATTCTTCTGTTGAGAATTCTCTGTTTCGATCTGCACCCCGTTTTTTAATTGGATTGTTTGGTTTTAGATGTCCAATTTATTGAGTTCTTCATATTTTTTGGGAAACCAGTCCTCTGTCAGATGTGGGATTGGTAAAGATTTTTCTCATTTTGTAAGCCTCCATTTTAAACTTTAGTTGATGTGTTTTGACTTACAGAAGTTTTTCAGCTTCATGAGGTCCCATTTATTAATTGTTGATCTTAGTGTCTGTGCTATTGCTATTCTATTGAGGGAATTGTCTCCTGTACCAAAATATTCAAGGCTATTCTTAATTTCTCTTCTATCAGGCTTAGTGTATCTGGATTTTGGTGAGGTCTTGATCCACTTGGACTTGAGTTTTGAGCAGGATGATAGACATGGATCTGTTTGCATTCTTCTTCATGCCAACATCCAGTAATGCCAGTACCATTTGTTGAAAATGCTTTCTTGTTTCCATTGTATAATTTTGGTTTCTTTGTCAAAAATCAGGTATCCATAGGTGTGTGCATTTTCATTCAGGATTTCAATTTGATTCCTATGATCCACCTGTCAGTTTTTATGCCTGTAACATGTGGTTTTTATTACTATAGCTCTGTAGCGGAGCTTGAAATCAGGGATGATAATCCCTGTGGACATTCTTTTATCGTACAGGATTGTTTTAGCCATCCTTGGTATTTTTTTCATATGATCATCTCATTAGATCATTAAAGAGCCTTTGACATTACCCAATACTCCTTCATGACAAATGTTTTGGAGAGATAAGAGATACAAATAACATAACTAAACATAATAAAGGCAATATACCGCAAGCTGACAGCCAACATCAAATTAACCGGAGAGAAACTCATAGTAACTCCACTAAAATCAGTAACAAAACAAGGCTGTCCACTGTCCCCATATCTATTCAATATCGTTCTTGAAGTTCTAGTCAAGCAATAAAACAACTAAAGGAGATCAAGGGTATACAAATTTGAAAAAAATTAAGGCAAAGAATCATTATTTTCAGATGATATGAATACAGGAGTAGATGGTATGAATACAAAAGCAAACCCGAAACTTTAATCATGGAACTCCTAGAGCTGATAAACATCTTTAGTGAAGTGGCTGGATATAAGATTACATTTTAAAAAAATTCAGTAGCCTTCCTATATACAAACAATAAATGGGCTGAGAAATCAGGGAAACAACACCCTTCGAAATAGCCACAAATAATGTAAAATATCTTGGGGTTATCTCTAAGGAAACAAGTGAAAAACCTGACAAGAATTTCAAGTCTTTGATTAAAGACATTGGAAAAGATATCAGAAAATGCAAAGATCTCTTATGCTCATGGATTGGTAGTAAAAATGGCCATCTTACCAAAAACAATCTACAGATTCAACACAATCCCCATCAAAACACATTTCTTTAGAGACCTTAAAAGAACAATATTCAACTTCCTATGGAAAAACAGAGATATATTTTATGAGAAGAAAAATGCTCCAACTATATTAGAATGATGAAAACTGTAAATCAAATAGTCATTTTCAGTGATACTGCTGTGTAGTGAAGGACAATTTTAGAGTCCCAAATGGAAGAAAATTATATACACATACACACACAGACAGACAGAAACATGCACAGACACACTTACAGACACATTCAATGAAATAAACAGCTCTCACCTCAAAAGAAAAGGTTTATTTTTTTCTAGAGTCAAATATATGTGACTGTGCGCTACAAACATAGATTCAGATTTTACCATATATCATGGTCTAATTAGGAAGGTATTTGATGAACTTTTATGATAATGGAATAAAACAAAATCACAGTAACTTTAAAGACATAAACAGGTACAGGAGGTAGTTGGGTTATGGCAAACACTGGGTTTAAGGACACAAACACCACTTTAAGATGCTATCTTACAGCACTCTTAGCCCTGCTTGGTGGATCTATTGTTCTGTTTAAGTGATCTAAATGATTTACCTAACAGTACAATGATGTTGTTACTTACAGTGATGAACAATAAATGACTATTAAGAGTGATAAAGATGATCAAAGATATTTTCACTTTGAAATTGGAGCACTCACACCTTCTCTACATCACTAAGTTCTAATCTGTCAATCAGACTTGGTAAGTCACAACTTAATTTGGGAATTTTGGCCAATCAATCTGAGGTTTTTTGTCATAGTTTTGGTTTTTTGTTTGTTTTGTTTTGTTTTGTTTGTCCTGAGAGTAAAAATCGTCTTTTGGGAATCCTTTGATTATTTAAAAAAATATTGTAAATCTTTATCTTTGGGAGAACTATGTGTTCCTAGTAATGACAGAATTATATCTACCCTTGTCTGTTTTCTCAGGCATTAAAAACAGTTACATTGTCAGGCGGCAGTGGTGGTGGTGAACGCCTATAATCCCAGTGCTTGGGAGGCAGAGCCAGGAAGATCCCTGTGAGTTTGAGGCCAGCCTGGTCTACAGAGCGAGATCCAGGACAGGCACCAAAACTACACAGAGAAACCCTGTCTCAAAAAAAAAAAAACAAAAACAAAAACAAACAAACAAACAAACAAACAAAAAACCCCACACAGATTGGGTATGTATCTATTAGTATGATTGAGTGTAAATTCAGCTTTTTCTAAAAATTAGGTTATTCTAAAAGTCTCAATGAGCTATGAAATCTCCATTGTTTATATCATGAACTTGTTATATCACTAAAATGACCATTTATTAATTAAATAGTAAGCTATGTGAAATTAAAATTTTTCTTGTGATCAAATATCTTTCCATGCATTGAATTTCATTTTCATTTGAGATGTCTGGGATTCTGGATGTTGGTCTCAGTTTTGCAATGTAAATTATCTTGTATTCAGTTATTACCCACAATTAGTTCACAATTCAGTAATAATTGATTTGAACCAGTTTTCAAAGAGTAATTATGTACTGTTTATCTAAATTCTATTCTCCAAACACAGTTTTTCCCTTTAAACCATTGCCTTGATATCTATTCTCGCACAGTATATTGGAGAGCTCTTCAGTTGTTAACTGTAGAGTGCACAATTTATATGAGTAGGTGAATCTTACTCTTTTAAAGTACATTATCTTAGTTCTTAAGAAATGTTATTGATTCATCTATAGACAAGTAATTGATTCTTCTATAATTGCCAAAATAAGACTATTTTAAAGTAGTTTTTTCAAAGAACATAACAAAAATATCATGTGTATGCTGTCAAATATTTAGCTGCATTAGGTAGATTCAAAATATGTACTTTACAATTAAACCATGGAAATCATAACCTTGTGTTACATCACATTGTGTGCATTTGACTTCTAAGCAACAAAGCATAAAATTAAATATTTATGTTTTCCTATAGCAGTCTGACAAAGATTGTAACTATTATATAGCTAATATTGTGTCATAATTTTTTTTACCTACACCTAATTTGATGAAATGGAGCAAGATGTAAGATACATCCACATGGCAGAGTAAACTGTGAACATTTTCAGACTAATAGACAACAATGCATTGAGGCCCCTTTGGTCAACAAGGTCTAAGTAACTAACTTGACATCTTCATTGAATTAGTCAGCAAATTGTTTGTTTCAGTTATGGTTTGCAGAGACAGCAGGTATCTGACCAAAATCTTGAGCACATGGCAATGAGTAGACAGTGAAACAGAAAACCTGGTCACTCTGTTTTGAGTTAGAAGTCCACAAAAATAGCACTATGTTGAATGCATGCTTCATTTCTTGGTAACTTCTTCACTACCAGTTATGAAGAAAACATTAATAGGCCTATTAGAACTCATCTATTGTTTAGTGACTTTTGACAGACATTATGTCTTATTTATTTATTTTTCGTGTACTTTCATAGGTTTATAGACTCTGTCTGGCAAAAATATTCCAGTAAAACTTTGATTAAAAAAGATAAAACAAATAAAAGGACAAGCCTGAAAGAAATAACAGTGTATGTTTTGAATCATATAGGAATTGAGTGAAACACAAAATAAAAGATATGTTCCCGTTCCTTAGACATGTAATTTGCATGAGGAATTTACAAATTGTTCAACTTCTCTGATTCTACTTTAGGGACTCAGAAAAAGGAAAGCATTTGCCCTGAGGTCTGTATGCATTTGCACTGCCTAACAACAAGCATTTGGAAGTGATTCAAGAGCACACTGTGGTTGGAGGAAGAGAAGTCACCCACAAACTCTAGGAAAAGAGACCAAAAAGTGGCTGAATTATAAACCTGAAGGAAAATGAAAATATTTGAAACATATGTGAGCCATGGTCTTTGCAGAAAATAAAAGACACATAACAATAAACACTATTAGTGATATATATTTTGTTTACTTACTGGAAAACTTTTTCTTTTTGACTATGGATGAGGAACTTGTTTTTTTCTTCCCCAACCTATCATCTGCTACATAATTGCCAGCTCCCAAACACTCAAGATATAAAATTAAAAAAAACATACTGAATCAAGATTTTTAATAGTTTCCTTATTGAAAAAAATTTCATGCCATATACAAGGATGACTGGACGGCCACTCACAACACCAGGGAGGCTACCTGGAAAACAGGACCCCAAGAAAGACATGGGGATCGCCCAATGATGGAGAAATGGATGAGATCTACATGAACAGACTGGACGTGAGTGGGGGTAATGAGGGGTGAGGGAAAGAGAACTTGGGGGAGCGGGAGATCCCAACTGGATCAAGTACAGAGAGGAAACACAAGGAATGTTCATGATAAATGAAGACCACATGAGAATAGGAAGGAGCAAAGTGCTGGAGAGGCCCACAGAAATCCACAAAGATGCCCCCACAATAGACTGCTGGCAATAGTCGAGAAATAGCCCGATCTGACCCACCCTGGTGATAGGATGGCCAAACACCTTAATTGTCATACTAGAAACCCCATCCAGTGACTGAGGGAACTAGATGCAGATATCCACGGTCAGGCCCTGGGTGGAGCTCCGGGAGTCCAATTGGCGAGAAGGAGGAGGGTTTATGTGAGCTAGAGTTGTTGGGACCAGGGATGGATGGAATACAGGGACAAGTGGCCAAACAAATGGAAACACATGAACTGTGAACCAATGGCTGAGGGGCCCCCAACTAGATCAGGCCCTCTGAATGGGTGAGACAGTTGATTGGCTTGATCTGTTTGGGAGGCATCCACGCAGTTGGACCGGGTCCTGTGCTCAGTGCATGAATTGGCTGTTTGAAACCTGGGGCTTAGTAGAGACCCTTGGCTCAGCCTGGGAGGAGGGGACTAGACCTGCCTGGGCTGAGTCCACCAGGTTGATCTCAATCCTTGGGGGAGTCTTTGCCCTGGAGGAGATGGAAATGGGGGGTGGGCCGGGGAGAGGAGAGCGGGGTGGCAGGAGGGTCAATGGGGTGATCTATGACTGATATGTAAAGTTGAATTATATTGTAAAATAAAATAAAATAAATTATAAAAAAAAGAAAAAAAAACAATTTTCTTTCCTCAAACTCTTCTAGACCCTTCCCATTTTCCACACCACCCAACAGCATGTGCTTTTTTTTCTCTTTTTAGAAAGCAAATAAAAAGGCATGACAACAACAACAACAATAGTGAAGAAAATAAACAATAAAAGGAGAGAGGAAAATGACAAAACAAAACACAGGAAACACACACACACAAAAAAAAAACAAGATCAGAAATTTTAATATAAAGGCAAAAGACCTTTGCCTTTTTATTAAGACCTTTGTCAGACAACCAAATGTCCAAACGAAGCAATAAGAGACAAAACATCTACAAAATAACATTGAGTTTCATTTGTGTTGGCCCTCTACTGGTGGGCATAAGATGGACTCTCAGGTGTGGCTAATATGTCTAGTGAGACTTCATTTTAAGCTGGTGTCAACTACAGACAATCCCTTGATTAGGGATGACAGCCCTTGTCTACTTCCCCCTCTGACTGCAGGAACACTGTCTTACTTTAACATGTGCAGGCCCTGTATATACTGCCAGTTTTTTTTTTCTGAGTTCATCTGTGTATCAGTCTTGTTATGGCTTCAATACTGTGTTTCCTTGATGTCATCAGTCTCCTCAGGTTGTCAATATTCTTTTTGCCTTCTCTTTCACATAGTTCCCTGAGCCAGGAGTCAACAGTTTATATAAAGACTCCCCATTTACTAATGAGTGTTCCAAAGTATTTCAGTCTCTCACATGGTCCAGATGTGAGTTTCTGTGTTAATTCCCATCTATTGCAAGAGTAAATTTCCCTGATAGTAGTTAAGCAAGGCATTGATTTCTGGATATAGAATAATGTTGATAAGTTTAAGGGGTATCCTTGACTGTTCTTTTTGTGATGTGTAATTGTATGTACCTCATGAACTATATGTGTACCTAGGTGTACATAGTACCTCTGTAGTCCTAAAGAAGACATCAGATGCCCTGGAACTGGAATTTAAGGTGGTTGAGAGCTTCTTGCTCTGTATGGGTGCTGGGAAGTAAATGCAAGTCCTCTGATTGCAAGCACATTCTTTTATTTGCTGAGGTATAGCTAGATCCCTCATTCCTAGCTTTCTAGGCAAACAGAAGCATGTTAAGATTCCACTATTTTTCTCCAGTGCTCCAGTATATATTTATCTTCCTTTTACCTTATATTCACTTTAATTGTTGATTTAATATTTATATTGTAATTTTCCATTTAGTTCCATAGAAAACTTCTTAATAGTCAATTATTGGAGTAAGTATTTCTTGTTCATGCTTATAACCATATTAGTTTATAAAAAAACAGAAGTAATCTATTAGAAGCAACTGAACTTTCTTTACTAAAAAATAAGAACCTATAGTATTTAGATAAACGAAATCAATATATATAATATGAAACTAGCACTTTAACATTAAAATATCTACTGAAAGCAACACTGATGTTAAATAAGTTATATTTTGAGTCTTCTAGATTTTAATTGGCTAATTAACATGATATTAAAATTGAAGGATAGACTTTAGAAATCAATTCTTAAAATAGCTTCAGAAAAAGGTTTTCAGTAATTTAAATTATTTGATATATATGGCAAGGTCATGCTTTATTGTCTGATTATATTAGAAAGAGATTTTTTTTTTTAATTTAAGATATAGCCAGTTGTAGTGATGCATGCTCTGACACCTGAATGCTGGAGGGTGAGGAGGGGAGATCATGAATTCTAAGCTATTCTGATTGCTGCAATTGCAAGGCACTGTCTCAAAAACAAAGAGCAAAGATTTGGGAAAACAAAAAAACAACAACAACAAAAACTTACTACTAATACACTTGGATGGTGGCCATGTCAGAGGAGCAGCAGGTGGCAACTAAAGTTCAGGTGTCAGCCCACCAGGAGGAAAATCCCTGATGGATGAATCTCGGATAGACAGGCCCCCAATACAACAGACTCCAGAATGTCTTTTGTTTCTGCTGTGCCTTTACATATCTGCTGCTGCCATCTTTCTCTGGTATCTGGCATGGTGGGAATGGGTGTGGGGAGATCCCTACTACCTGTAATGCAATGTGTTATGTCATGGGAATAGCCCATTCTACTGGGCATTTCTACCAGTGGATTATTATGAAGATGATTTCTTCCTAAGCTGTATTGTCTAATTGTTAATACTAGTGTTAGTTTAAATAGGGTTTTGATGTTAAAAAATAAAACGAGGAAGAGTTGCAAAAGTAGGACACATGAGTTTCTATTGAGGAGCCATATAGACTGTGGCTTAGGTTAATGATTAACAAAAACAAGTGAGTCCTAGTAGCCCAGATAGCTTAAATTCTTTTAACTATTGTGTTGGTAGATGTGTTCATAGGTTTTGGGGTACATCATAGCTGAAACAAAGCTTTGAAAATAATTTAAAGCTAGACTAAGAAGGTTTTGTCAAATAGGTTTGAGGTGAAAACTCCAAGAACACAATCTAAAATTTTAGAAAGGTACATAATTGATTGGGGAACTCTTTAATGTCTGAGAACAAGAACAAAGCAGTCCAATTATCATTAGATGCATGCTTTTATTGCTAGGATTGGTTGATGACCAAAGGTGATGACTAATTCCTTATATCAATTTCTGCCCTCAAACTTCTGATGTAAGAAACTATTGATGAGTGGATATGCACCTTAAAGATTTAAAGTGGAGCTGACTGATTCTTTTTCATACACAGAAGTTTAGATTTGAGATTCTTTTAAGATTTCTTGTAAGATGACCTTTTTGAGATAAATAAAAATGTGATTGGTCCTTTCTTTGTAACAGCAAAATGTAGCCTGCCAATAAAACAAGTGCTTGCTTATACTGTTAATCTGGTTATAGAACCAGTTGCTTGGGTATGAATGTATGTAGTTTCTTGGGATAAACTGTTTTTCACCTGTAGCATGTAAAATGTTTAATGATTTTAAGGGATGTGGAAAACCTGCCGTTTTTTACTTGTAGTCATTGTCATTCACTTGAAAAATAGAATGTAAATACACTGTAATTTCTATATTGCCTTGAAGGATTTTGCTAGGGTATTAAGCTATAAATGAAAAAATAGATATGAAGTTAAAATAAATTAGAAGGGAAACTTCAAGAATTAGAGTTAGAAGGAAAACATCACTGAGAGTTAGAAGGAATATGTCAAGAATGAGAGAATAAGGAAGAAGAAAGATAGAGTGAGAAGGAAAATATCAAGAATGAGAGAAGGAAATCACAGGAAAATAAAGAATAGAGAATGCAAAAGAAGAATAAAGAACAGGTCTGAAGGAAACCGTCAAGAGAGTGTGTGAGTGTGTTTTCCCTTACCCCCTCAGATTAAAAAAAAAAATTACTACACAGTCTCCGTGGATCCCCTTTGAGCTGTGAATTGCTGGAGGCTGGTCCCCCAGGCAATGAAAACACTTGAATAATGTACAAAGACCTCATGCTTCCCAAGCAAAATAGAAAAAATATGTTGTGTAAAATGTTTTTTTCCCCCTGGGGTTGGTCTTACTATATAGATAGGAACATTTGCATATACTGTTATTTTCAAGACCAAGTTATAGCACAGGACACACATGAGAATTACTGTCCTTAATACAAAAATTCTTTATTAACTAAATTTTGTGACTTCTTACAACATCCAGCTTTAAATTTTATCATGAGGCTTTCAAATTGCCTTCCTTTAAATGGGACTTGTTTTCTGGCATATTTTCTCATATATTTACTGAATAAATTATTTATTTTCTTTTAAACAGATTTTTATTTAGAACTAGATGTTCAGAGAGATTGAAATAAAAACAAAATTAAAAAAACACATGGAGGTTCTGTTCTGTGTATGCTTCATTTAATTTCCTATTAGTTACATATTTTATTCATTTATTTAAATTAAGGGATAATGGCAAATTAAAATATAAGTTAAAATAAAAAAACTATCATATTGAGAGCTTGGCTCACATGGTTAGAAAATGCTGCAGATGCACAGAAAGCCATGTCCAGACACAGAAAACATCTAGGTATTTATAGTATAACTAGGAATGTGCTGAACAAAGAAAAGAAAATGGTTATATACAGTCATAAAAATAAACAGTTCAAAAATAATAAAGTCTTTAAAGAGAGAGTAAAGTAATATAGAAAAATAAGCTGTGTAAGGATAAAAAATATTATAACACAGGGAGTTTGGACTTTTTATAGTGCTTTGTTAATTTTGAATTCTTTAAATGCTAATGAACAGAGAACAGCAGTGCTGAGAGACATGGATTATGAAAAGGACTGCTAAATTAAACCAATCTATATATTTTAGAAATGGCTTGGCTTCATAATGGAAGTCAGGAAATATGTTGCATTGAGGAGAGAGGTTGTACTTTATTATCCACAGGAATCAAAAAGCTACGGATTCCTTCAAAAAATAATAAAGATCAGATTTGACCGGGGGAGATCCCTTGAGGATTTTGGCTACAGACATAAGGGAGAAGCCAGGAAAGATTACAGGACAGGTGATATGTAGGCTGATCCTTATGCATTGGAACATCTCTGAAACATGGAAAAGACATAAATCTTGTAGGCTACAGAATCTTCATCTGTATTACTACAAGCCATACTTTTATATGGCATGTATAGAAGTTTAGTTATATAGTCCAAACATACTTCTAAAGTGGATAGATGCCTTTTACCTGCTCAAATATAAATCAGAAAATCATAGCTGTCTTGTACACACAGCACATTCCATTCTCATGTTAAGGAAGATATACATGCATATATATATATATATATATATATATGTTACCTTTAAAAGTTTGTGTGTTTTCAGAACAAAATCGCAGCCACCAATGAATACAAGTAGCCCAGGTGATCCAGCCTCTTAGAATGCCTCTGTTGCAATTTAGTCAAAATTCCTCATCTAGAGCAACTTCAAAGCTGCTAGCTGAGATGGTCTAGCCTCTCAGACTACTCCATCCAAGACTTATACTTTCTTATCATGCAAAAACTAAACAAATTTTATACAGCTAGCTTTCCCAGGATTGATCACTATCCAAATTTTCTCTGGTACCTCTAAAGAGGCTGTCATCCCTAGACAACAGGGAAAAGGCTAGAGAACATGATGCCCATATTCCCAAGATACAGAGTAGGTGGATTCTGGTCATTCTGTGGATGTTTGTCATTATTTAGGGGGCTTAGTTGTAAGTTGTTACTGGTCATGGTTAGAAAACAACAACAATAAAACTAAAGAAAAGGAGGTGGGATTCAAGGAAAAAACAACTATTAATCTCATATATTTTACATTGGGATGGATTTTTGTATATTGATACAATTTTAAGGTTATTTTGGTTATACTGTATATATGCTTCTACTCTTATTTAAGGTATAGTACCTATGCAGCTCATTTAAAAATAAAATATAAATTTCTAGTCCTTGAAAGTTATTGTTACAAATTATTTAGGATAATTAAGAGATACACATTAGTAGTTAATCATCTAAAAGTCAAATTTATGGCTATGTTAGTTATTTATGAAGGTCAAATAGAGATATATTTTAGATAGACAAATGGTTTTCACCCTCTTCAGAGACCTACAGAATATACTAATTGAGATATTTTCATAACATAAGGCTTTTCATGACCATGAGACATGTCTGCTCCTGGCAGCAGCAAGTTACTTCCAAAGAGGTTGATGGGCATCAAAATTTGCTTTCTTTGTGGCAAAGTTAGCCACTGGGCAAAGAAACTGCCCTTGTCTCAATTGCTGATAGTATGCTGTCCAAACTGGACAGGCAGTACACAAAAGAAGGCAACTACTCAACTTTGCTAAGACAAGGTAGGGCAGTCCTACAAAATCCCTGCTTCACAGAAAAGTCTGTCAGATACTCTAGGGCTGTAGGTCAAAAACATATGCCCCCATGTTACAGAAGAAACTTGTTTGACTGTCCAGGCAGTCAAATATTTCTGTCATTTCTATAGTTTTGGAAGTTATTTACTCTGTATTTCCTGTTTACTCAAGTAATATTTTATCTCTCTTGAGTATCTGATAGGTATTGAAGAGTAGACAGTTATACAATTTTTCTTGTTACCACATTTAGAAAAAACTTACATAAAAGATATAAAGTTTATAAAGGTGAGAAACATAAAAGCTTAAGTTGTTTGTCAAAGATGATGTTCTAAGTTCTAAAAAAATATTTTTGGATCATAGTAAAGATATGATAGAAAATGGTTTAGGTATAAAACTTTGGATTCATCAAGATAAGATAAGTAATAGAGTAATTTCTCCAAATTTGCCAAATACAAATGTATTGGGCATTGTGAACATAATTCTTATTTGATAATTGTTCTTTTTGTATATAATTTTTACTTTGCGTTAAAACCTTTTATTTTTATTTAGACAAAAGGGGGAAAATGTTATGGAGTATTTGTACATTGTGTGAAGATGTATTGCTCTGATTGGTAAATAAAAGCTGAATGGCCAATAGCTAGGCAGGAGCTATAGGCAGGACACTCTGGCAGTAAGAGAACTCTGGGAAGAAGAAAGGCAGAGTCACCAGCCAGATACCAAGGAAGCAGGATGGGCAGCATGGAGATGATGTAATGAACCACATGTCAAAACACACATAAAAATATGGGTTAACTTAATTCATAAGAACCAGTTAGGAACAAGCCTAAACTAAGACTGTGTGTTCATAACTAATAATAAGTCTCCATGTCATTATTTGTGAGCTGGAGGTCCCAACAAGAAAGTACTACTACAAGTAACAACCTGAGTTCCTGAGAATTCTCATGAAACTTTGGTCAACAATTCAATCGAATGTAGCTTAATCCTGGGAATGGAAGTTTCATTTGGTGACAAGAGATATTTGGGGCCCTGTCTCCCCCATTATGTGGCTATTTCATTTAGATTACCTTCACTTATGTATATATTTTCGAAAGCTTCTACTGTATTATGTTTACATAACACCCCTCAAATGTTCCTTAATCTTAGCTTTCTCTCTCTTTTTCATACCCCCTTTCCCTCCCTCTCCTCACTTGATTCACTTATTTCCCCCCATTCCATCCAAAACCATCTATTCTATTTCCATTTCCTGATAGAATCTAGTAATCCAGTCTCTTTCTCTATACATAATCTCTCTGGCTTTATGGATTGTAACTTTGTTATTTTTGACTTAAGAGCTAATATCCATGTATAAGTTATTATATACCGTAATTCTCTTTCTGGGTCTGGAATGCTTCACTCTTGAAGAGATTATTTTAGTTCTAGTCATTTACCTAAAAATTTCAAGATTTTTTTTAACACCTGTGTAATATTCAGACTATTTTATTAATTCTTCTTTTGAGGGGCATCTTGATTGTTTACACTGGCTTATGAATAAAACAGTAGTGAACATGGTGAAGCAAGAATGCTTGCATTAGTATGACATATCCTTTGATTGTATACCCAAAAGTGGTACAGCTGGACTTTGAGGTAGATCAATTCCTATCTTCCAGAGGAAGAGGTATATTGATTTTCTTAGTGGCTGCAGATGTTTCATTCCCACTAGCAATGTATGAGTGTTCCCCTTATTCCACATCCTCAGAAGCATAGATCCTAACAGCTCCCTCAGGTGAAAGGGTGAGAAGGTATGACACTGGGAGTCAGTTGAAGGCAAACAGCAGATTCATTTATTCAGTAATGGAGAAGGGCTTATGTACTCTCTTCCCAGCACCCAAGCTATGTTCCAAATCTGGTAGCATTGTGTAGTTAGTCCTCATTGGCTGGGCATGATCAGAAATCTGACAGTACCTGTTGCTAGGTCCTCCTAGTAGACTCCAGGTTGGCTCATAAGGAAGTATGTTATGTGCATGTCTTGGCAACTGGTTTGAGCCAATTTCCTCGACCCTATGAACCTGTCCTACTAGGAGCTGTCACTTGTTCTGTTGATCTCAGTCATTTTGACAGGTCTAATATGAAATCTCAAAGTAGTTTTGATTTGTGTTTCCCTAACATCTAAGGGTGGTGAACATTTCTTTAATTTTTTCTCACCATTTGATTTTCCTCCTTTTAGAATTCTGTTTAGACTTGTACCTCATTTTAAATTGGATTGGTTTTTCTTTTGGTATCTAGTTCCTTGAATTCTTTTTATATTTTAGATATTAGCCCTATATCAGATGTGTAGTTGGTAAAATCATTTCCCATTCTCTAGGCTGCTACTTGCCTATGTCCTTTGTGGTACAGAAGCTTTTCTGTTTCATGAGATCCTGTTTCCTAATTGTTGATCTTAGTGCCCATGCAAATGGTGACAATCATTTAACTGTGAGTCTGTTCAGTTTTCTAAAAACATCACCCAAATTAGCTCATTTATTGCTTTCTAAAGTCACAAGACACCATGAGCATTTCAAATCATTTGTAGCATACAGAAAAAAGAAATTAAAAATACAATAGGTAGAATTTTTCATTGAAATGGATATTCAAAAATATAATCCTAATTAGACACTGTCTGGGTAATTTTTCTATTGCTCTGACAAAACACCTTGACTATGACAACATATAATAGAAGCATTTAATGTTTGTCTAAGGATTACAGAGGACTAAAGTCTATGAACATCATGGATGAGAGCTTGGCAGTAGATATGTTATCATGGTGCTAGAGTAGTAGCTTAGAACTATATAATCACAATACAAAGAGAACTAACTAGGACTGTGGTATCCTTTTGAAACTTCATTACTTCATAACATTACAACAGTGAAAATTTGACATGATCTATTGTAGCTACAGAAAAGGCAGGTGTTATTGCCTTTTAAATTTGTGCAAGATCATTTTTTTAGTGAACTTGAAACTTAAAAATTGTACAAATATTAGATGAATTTGTGTCTAACAATTCTGGTTATTTTTCTATCCATAAACTTCTGAATTATGGTTATAATGCCCTCTAATCTTGTATTTATTTGTGGAACTGAAGATAATATCAGGCTTTGTTATAATATTAATATTAATTTTTAAAATGTAATTTTATTTTACTTTATTAATTAATTGGAAACTCATAAATAATAATTTTACAGTAATGAGAAAATACTTTTTCTGTTCTCTTTTAACTATGCAGATAACCTAGAGAAAAGGAAATGCATTATCTGTGAGTTCTGTGCATTTCTAGGTTACCTTGAAGGAAAATATGAGAATAGAAACAGTGAAGAAAATTGTCAATGTTTCCTCACTGTGAAACAATTAATTTGTTTGAAATTAGAATTGAAATACTGATCTGAAGTTCCTGGGTAAGTGGGAAGTGGTGCCACTTTTAGGTTGAAGATTCTACAATTCTGATTGATTGATTAGAACTTCCTGATTGCAGAGAAACTTACACATTTAGAGTTTATATCATCACAAAATCTATGACATCTCCATTCATAGCCATTTCTTCACCTCTGTCAATGATCTAAAATCTTTTGACTATCAAATAAAATTTTAGTCTTCTTAGTTGACTGTAAGCTTCCAAGAATGCACGAAGTAAAACGTCACTTGATTATACATGGACTCTATAGCAGAGATTTCCCAACTTGCTGTAGGATTTCCCCTTCCAGTGTATTTTGTAAACAACAGGTTGTATGATCTTTTTCTTTTATTCTATTACTATAATGGTTCATGTGATCATTTCTATAATGAGTCATGGCATCAGGAGAAATCAGAATGCAGGACAGAGTTATTCATACTTAGTCGAGAAGAAACTGACTTATTTTCTTTGAAAGAGCTGTGTTTGCATTGGCAGAAGACCTATGCTATCTGAAAATAATAGCTAAAAAAACATGGAAATGATTCAATTGAAAACGTGGAATGACAACCTAATACCCAATCTTCAGTCTTTAAAGAAGCCATCAATATAGAACTCACATCTCTGAATCTCAGGAATGATGAATATTTTTGAAAGGATGGTTAAATTTCTTGAGTTTATAAAGTAACCTGTCTTACTCATTTATATGTAGACCTTACAGATAATAAATATAATACTGATAAATGGGAAATTCAGATCAGAATCTCATCTCTTAAGTACTCAATCAAGCCAGGCGGTGGTGGCACAAGCCTTTAATCCCAGCACTCAGGAGGCAGAGCCATGTGGATCTCTGTGAGTTCAAGGCCAGCCTAGTCTACAGAGCGGGATCCAGGACAGACACCAAAACTACACAGAGAAAACCTGTCTTGAAACCCCTGTCCCCCAAAAAAGAGCTAAATCAATTATTCAAAAATGAGAGTGCAGCATTTTCAATGAAATGTGGTTTCTTCAATATTTTGAATTCAATATTTTAAAAGCTGAATGCAAAGGAGCTTAAATACCAGAAGTGCAAAGATGAGAAACTGGAAGAGAATAAGATGCTTGGCTCATGCATTTTCCTCTAATATCAATTGTGATTATTTTCTTTAAACATAAAGATATTTTTTCTCCCTTCTAATTCAAAAAATAATATTCTAGGTAATATAAAATTATGTGAATTAGGTGAAAATATAAAGTATCCATGACAATGAGAGGAAATAGTTACTTATAATTAAAAACAACATAATATTGCAGAATAGATAAATAACTATTATAATATATCCATATAGTTTTATACAGGAATCTTGTCCAACATACAAGTGTTTAGCCTATCTACAAACATTCAGGTAAATAAACAGTATTTGCTCTAAGTATATCTCCATTTCCTTAGAGGTCATTTTTTTCCCTGAATTCTTAAATATTAACCAGTGAGAAGTAGAAATGTAACATGTTTTACAGTGGCGTGAATGGACATTACTTAAAATAAATGTGATTGTGAACATTTGCTAAATTACTTTTCATTGCCATTATTATTCATGTTAGTCTTTAGTGTTTAGTTAAGCACTCTAATGGTATTTCCACATAGTTGAGAGTTCAATATAAAATTTTAAAAAAAGTTGACCGAAAATGTGCTAAGCATTTACTTTAAAGTATGAGATAAAATAAACTTTTTTGTTTCTCTATAGGCTCTATGTATAGGAAAGATCAATACATCTCTGGCCATATAAGGATTTTCTAAAGGAATTATAACTTAAAAAGTTTTACTGGTAAAAATAAACACACTCAATATCCCCAGATGTGTGCTCAAGGCAATGAGACAATTATAATCCCCACTAAGTTTATTTTGAAGCATATCAGGCATGTAAACTTTTATGGGGAAGGAAAGTATAAACACCTGACAAAAATCCTCTGATTGGAGCAAATCACACACCACCTCAAACATCAACATCTTTTCCATTTTCTAAATTTAGAAGAAAAGAAAAATGGGAAAGATTTAAAACTTGTTCTGTGATAATTAGCTATGTGCAGAGCAATTCAAAATCACTACTTAATGAAAATTCCAAAGTGGTTGCAATGTTTAAATCAAAA
Organism: Peromyscus nudipes; assembly: GCA_902168325.1. Classification (NCBI taxonomy): domain Eukaryota; kingdom Metazoa; phylum Chordata; class Mammalia; order Rodentia; family Cricetidae; genus Peromyscus; species Peromyscus nudipes. The sequence continues at coordinate 46,251 of CABHPH010131450.1, forward strand.
ATCTTCTTGTAAGGAGTCTTCATGAATTAAATGAGATATTAATACTATTTAAAAATAGAAATGTTACTTACATATAAAATATACTCAATTGTGGTATTTTTAGAAAATAAATACAATTTGATTATGCATAACTTTAATTATTATTTGGAAAGAGATTGCATGTGTATATACAATTGTAACTATATTAATAAAATTATTAAACTATGGATAATCTTATACTTTGTGTGTGCTAGTAAATATTCTGCCACTGAGATACATCCATATCTCTCAAAAAAGTACATTCTTAAATCCAAAGAAAACAGATTTTTGGAAAGCATACTTTAGATTACAAAATGTGACTTTCCTGTTAGTCATTTTTCCAGAGTGGACAAAAATTGTCTTTCAGCAACATCCTGAGAACTTGTTTTATGTACAAAACATGTTTCAGATTGAATATGTTGACTGGTGTCTGTAAGCCTACCAGACAGAAAAATATCACCATACATATGAAGCTACCCCATCCTCCACAATACACACACACACACACACACACACACACACACACACTCCAATAAAAACATGGAATAATTTGTAAAAACTGTAGATAAATATTTATGAGGACAGAAATAACGTGGTAGGGATCTGAAAAGTTTCCAAGAGAGGATAAGAAAATTGTTTCTTTACTCTTCCTATTTATAAAATATTAAATGCATCTGGTAAAATATGTATTATTGAAAATACTAACATTTAAGTTTTACAGTTTTATGGTATTATGAATTGCTCAGTAATATGAATTACTTTGTAAAATTTTATGTAAGAAAGAGTGAGAAATAAAAATGCATGTTTTAATATATAATGTATAAACAAATGAATGATTAAGTTACAAGGATTATCTATAATGATAAAGTTAAGATACAGAAGAATAGATCTTTTAAAATGTACTATTTTAAAGAGACTTGCTAGCATAATGTTTACTTTAGAGCCATATGAATATTTTATAGAAAGAAAAATTTCCAAATAATTCAATTAATGGTAAGCAACCCATATCAAATTATGGTAAAATTATCAAATCCATATACAAGTAAATTATTCCTAGTTAATTTGAAACATAGTATTCTCATAATATACCTATAGTGAGAAAATATTCAAAATACTTTTTTATAGTAGTTGGTAGTTTTATTTTCAGTTGTACTTGTCATAAATAATGAAAATTGAATAATTACAAGACATTTGAATTGTAACTAGCAAATATCTTAGAAGAATAATCTATGTATGAATAAAACTATGTAAGCATAAGGTAAATTAGGGAAATTCCGAATCATATATTCTACATCTTAAACTGAAATTATGTCATGAAAATATTTTGTAATAAATTTTTAAACAATGAAAACACTCATTCTACCACTCTGCAATAAAGATCTGAATGCAAAGAGACACTTTTTGTATGATACTTCTTGATCTAGTGCAAGGGAAGTGTGTCCTTTTCTTTTTTTTTTGGTTTTTTTGAGACACGGTTTCTCTGTGTAGCTTTGCGCCTTTCCTGGAGCTCACTTGGTAGCCCAGGCTGGCCTTGAACTCACAGAGATCTGCCTGCCTCTGCCTCCCGAGTGCTGGGATTAAAGGCGTGTGCCACCAACGCCAGGCCTGAGTGTGTCCTTTTCTAACTACAAGGAAGATAATTCAAAAGATTAGTCTGCACTATCCAGTATGTCAGATAAAAAATGACTGTTAGAATCATATCACAGTGACACAAAAATGTAACAGAAAAAGTTTTTCTTGAAACATACATGTAACCTAAGAAATTAAATACGTAAAATTTATATGGCTTTAAGTTAATTATATTTTAAGAGTTTAAAGACAGATGGTGGTTCCACACACCTTTAATCCCAGGACTCAGGAGGCAGAGGCAAATGGATCTTTGTGAAGTAGAGCCCAGCATGGTCTACAGAGCAAGTTCCAGGACAGCCAGGTCTACACAAAGAGAGCATGTCTAGAAAAACAAAAACAAAAATGAACAAAGAATTTAAGAAATAGAAAGATGATGTAGTGAAGAGATCAAACATTTATGTCAGCTTTACTTTAAGAACTTTACTACAGTTTTATCATGAATGAAAAGCTCAAAGCTATTAAAGTACTTGAAGAAAATAAAAATGGGATTTACACAGTACTTTACAAAAAAGCCAGTAATTTTAGGCAACCTTTGCAATGTCGAGGAAACAAAGTGCAAAGTAATCCCGTAATATATAATTTTCTGAACAGCAAAGTAAAGAAGCAGCAAAAAGGTGATGTGAAAAATTGGAAGAAGTATCTGTATGAATACAGATGACAAGGGTTGTATCATAGAAATAATTAAATTACAAGAATAAATACAAAGTATCTGGTCATTAGAGAAATACAAATCAAATCTGCCAGAATACATCATAGTTCCCTAAAAGCATGATTACACAGACTCAGAGCTACTGATATTGGTAAGGTTGTAATAAAAAAAGGAACCACCTTCATAATAAAGAAAGAAATTAATGTCAACATAACATTTATGGACAAAGGATAACATTATTCATCAAAAATGTTAATATAGAGCCACCAGATACTCAGTAATTCTGATCTTTGGGATACTGTGGAATAATCCTTTTGTATACTCTAAAAATTTGTCCCTTGGATTGGCATATTAAAAAGCTGGCTGGACAGTGTCTAGACAGGAGTATAGTCAGGACAACCAAGCTAAGGATGCTGGGACAAAGAAGGTTGGAGTCAGAGGAATAATCAGCAGATGCAAGGAGAAGCAAGATGAGTATACTGTACTAAGCAAAGGTCCCAAGCCACTTGACAGAACACAGATAGGAAATATAGGTTAATTTAAATGTAAGAGTTAGCTAGTAACAAGCCTGGGCTATTGGCCAAGCATTTGTAGCTAATATTTAGCCTCTGTGTGGTTACTTGGGACTGGTGGCCAGGAAAGAAAAGTCTGCCCACAAATGGCATTCCAACGTGGAGCCAGAATTTTCACAGGAGACCTAACAAAGCTTGGAAAAGAATGCTAAGCACACAAAAATAAAGTCAAGCATGGCTTCTTGGTAACTGCTTTTTCTTGGGTAAGCTCTGTTTGTCCTCAGCAAAGAGAGGCACGGCTTTTTTAAGAAATGGCTTTCTGACTCAGTATTATTAGCAAAAAAAGCCCAGTTCTTTTAAGAGGCCCTACTACCAAACACTTAAGTGGAGTTTATGAGCAGCAGTGGGTGGTATACTACTTGGTGGCAGTGTGGACTCAAAACCTTCCCAGAATTGGGCCAGTAACATGGCTCTCATGAAGGTACCTCTGCTATGGAGCTCAGCTCTCAGGGATCCAACCCGTTCAGAGACAGCCATCAAAACAGAGGTCCTAGCCATACTGCTTACCAGTTTAAAGGCTCATATGGTCACAAAAAGATAACAGATAAGTAATAAAGAGAGTTTCAGGTGAAAAAAACTCTAAATGGGTTACAGTATATTTAATAGTATACATAGGCTTGGGAGAGAAAAGAAAAGGTGTAAACAGTTATAAAAAAGAAATATATAGTTTGAAAATAATAGTAAAGTCCTTAAGAATGGAGTAAAGTAACATAAAAGAAAAAGCCATGTAAAATTGGAAATACACAGAGTGTCTGGATCCTATATATTATTGTGTTGTTTTTACATTTTTTTTTTT
>CABHPH010131452.1:0-34796 GCA_902168325.1 Peromyscus nudipes
GTGTGTGTGTGTGTGTGTGTGTGTGTGTGTGTGTGTGTGTGTGTGTGAGAGAGAGAGAGAGAGAGAGAGAGAGAGAGTTCCAATAACCTCTTTTAGCCTCTGCAGATTCTTTTATCAACATGGTATACACACACATAAATTTAAAGGTTTAAATAAATGTTCAAAAATGAAAAATACTTCAAGAATGCTTATTTATATACAAGTGCAACATAACATATTTACTTCTTAGAAATATACTAATTGGCTGTGTCTTTCCTGACATGAGAACCATTTTATATCTTTGCATTCAGAACAGATTTAAAAGAGACCCTATCCAAAGACTGAAATAGAAGAAAAAAGTGTCTAACTCTAGTTGACCCTTAAAGCCTCAAGCATTTACAACCTAAAACTGCCTGGACTCAACGACAAATGAAGGAAACTTCTGACAAGCACATGTAAGACAGTGAATGTGATGGATATGACTGCGACATTTCACCAAAATAAAATCAATGAAATCAACAGTCTTCAGGTGTTCTGTGGGAAAGCAGAAGAAAGCAAATCTCTAAGACAGTGGCAGCAAGCTTCTGCTCAGCAGACTGAAATCCTTTAGATGGTCACATGGCTAGAAAATACCACCTTAGTCCTGGAGGGAAACAGGAAAGTATGGGATGACTACTGCTGAAGAACCAGCTGTAAGTGAGAAACCGGAGTGGACCTAAGTTAGTGGTTGTGATCCAAGACAACCCTACACAAAGCATGGTTATCCTGAATTCTAGATACTCTCCTCTCAGAACTTCAGGTGAAGCCAATTAAATCTTCTAGTGTATTGTTTTTAAAAGCAAAATATCCTTCCACTAATTGCCCAATTATTCTCCTGATTCTAGCCCATGTAAGCATGAGTATATTCTTACTTGTTTAACCAGATAACCCATGGAAGGCATTACAATAAGAGAATGGCTTAAAAGAGTACTTTAATAGTTTTCAGAACATTTTACATTTTTATCAGCATTCAAACAAGGTTAACAATAGAGAATATTCAAAGTTCTACTCTAAAAAACAAGATAATTATTTTAATTTTTGTACTTACACTAATTATTTATTCTTTGGAATGGTTTAACAACAAATTCTTTTATCCTTAGCCAAGTGTTTATTTCAATTTATCTCTTTTTTTTAAGTCCTTTAAAATGAAACTTTACTCTTACTTATCCTTTTTTTCTCCCCAGGGCTGTGAGCCCAAATGTGACCGGTATGACCTAGAGAACATGGGGTGTAATCTGGATATATTGCTATCAGATTGCCAGGGCCTGCACAGACAGCGACTCTCAGCTTTGTGCACCAGCATTACAGTCACTTGTGGCTGATGTAACTCTTATTTCCTGCACATGGAAGTGGTTCTTCTGCCCTTCCTGTGGGTCACAGGAAACACTTGCAGAAGGCCTGCCTTGCCACTGTTCAGCACTAAGACTGACCCTCAAGTTGACCTGTTACCAAAAGATGCCAGCTGCCACTCAAAGTTCCTGCAGTCTATGTCAGAGACGTTAGGAGCATGTAAACATGAGCAGGTGAGAACATCTGCATGTCAAGGACACCATGTTACAGGGGGAAGGCTCATCCGCCAAGGCAGAAGGTCAGACACTTCTCATCTTGATGACTGCTAGAGTATCAAGATATTTTATGCAAAACCTCCCATACCCAACATTCTAAAAACTTTACAAGTTCAACAAATCATGTGTAAGATCTGTAATAAAGCCAGGTCAATGACACTACATTTAAGCCAAAACAAGAGTCCTTGGTCTACCTGCTGGGCCTGTGCTGAATACAATGCTCTGGCAACATTATGAACCTTACAGGTCTAACCATTGCAAAGGCAGAGAAAGCACCAGAATTAATCAGAACAACAGATCTGTGTGTAGAGTAAAACAGGAGGGCCAACATCTAAGCATAAATGGATGACATGACTCTCCATGGTATGATTAAGGGGAAGGTTTCCATTGTAGGGGGGGTGCGGGGGGGGGGGGGGGGGGGGGGGGGGGACATAGAGAGATGGAGAACGGAGGGGGAAAAGGAGCCGGGGTGGGGACAAAGAGACTGTGGGCAAAGGAGAGAGCATAGCTGGAATACCTGGGTTATAAGGAGAATGAGTAGCTGGGGAAAGTTTCCGGTAGGGGTGGAGGTGAGGAGAGCTAGGAAGCGATACCCAGAAGCCAGCATGTGCTTTGGTATGCTAATAGGCACCACAGGTAGCCATTTGTCGCTTCTCCAGCGATAAGGGAAATGGCTCCTTTTGGTAAAGGGAAACCAGCTTCATAAATTCCTAAGGAATGTTGGCTTTTATCTAATCTCCAGAATTTGGCAAAGTATAGTTTCCTTTGGACCTGAATATCTACTCAGAACTTGGCCTTGCAGCTTGTACCGGATCACTCTGGATTATCAAACAGCAGTAGATGAAGACAAGGTGAAAATGAGGTGTTTCTCTACTCAGCTGTGTGTGTGTGTGTGTGTGTGTGTGTGTGTGTGTGTGTACACGAAGTGGGTGGGGCAGGGGGATACAAGTGTGTCACTGCATGCTGTGAAAGTCAGAGAACAAGTCTCTCCTTCTACCAGGATGCAACTCAGGCCATCAAACACTCATAGCAAAGACTAAGCCACATCAGCAGCTTAAGACAAATAAAAATTTACAAATTTATTCTTCTTTTTAAGAAGGATTTTTTGTTATTATTGTTTTAAATTATGTGTATATGTGTGTTTGTGTGTATGGACACCTGAGTGCAGGACTCTACAGAGGCCAAGAGAGGTGATCAGATCCCCTGGAGCTGGAGTGACAGGCCGTTGTGAGCCACCTGATATGGGAACTGAACTCAGGTCCTCAGCAACAGTAGCCAGTACCCACTCTTCACCACTGAGCCTTCTTTCCATCCCTCAAACTCATTCTTATAAGGAGATTCAAAAAAGAAAACCAAACCAGACTGAAAAAAATAACAATACTACCTTTTTCTTCTATTGCACGGCAAAGTTAAACTCCAATGTCTCTGCACACAGGTGGCCTGACACAGCACAGCTGTGTCCACAGTCCTGTCCTTTTATCATCTGCTCTGCAGTTTTTGTCTCTAGGACAGCAGGCCAAAACTTGGAAAAGTACCAACTAATGAGATAATACATTCAACTTCTCCATACATGAAATAGGAGCTGTGTCCTAGAAACATTTCAAAAACTCAAAACCTAGATTTCACAGTCAAGTATTTTAGTGGTTTGCCTGCCCAAGACTCTAATTGGTCCTATATTTAACAAGTGTTTGTGGAGGAATCAAAAAGAAAAGAAAAAGAATTCAAACATTTTGGTGAAGCATGCATCCTTCCAATACTCAAAAAAAGTCTTTCTAAATATCTTCTCCCACACAAACAGCACCCCACAGAGTAGGGCCTGGCTGCTCACAGTGGCTATGGAGGAAGGTGGGAAATTGACAGCCAGCTACATAAAAAGCAGCATGCAAGAAGGTCAGAAAACTGGATTAACAGCTAGGTGGAAATGCTTCAGAGTGAGATGTCAGTGTTGACAACTGCAATCTGGCCACTTCAGGAGCAGGGAGGGGTCCAGACAGAACCCAGCAGAGCAGATCCCTCTGCTCACGATGAAGACACATGATATCATGAGGGTCTCCAGCCCACAGGTTGTATGCATATGTTTCCCTTTGTCTAGTGCTGCCTCCATGTGAGGAGCCAACCCAGTGACTGTGGCTGTGATGTGTTGTCCCCGCTTCACAGAGTGCTGGCCTAGGCAGGCCAACTGCATCGCTGTCACTCAACTGTGAGGCGGAAGTGGGGCTCAAAAACAAGTGATTCCTAGCCGGGCGTTAATCCCAGCACTCGGGAGGCAGAGCCAGGCGGATCTCTGTGAGTTCGAGGCCAGCCTGGGCTACCAAGCGAGCTCCAGGAAAGGCGCAAAGCTACACAGAGAAACCCTGTCTCAAAAAACCAAAAAACAAACAAACAAAAAACCAAAACCAAAACCAAAACCAAAAACACCAAGTGATTCCTACCCTAGTGCAAAGCTCTGCAAACATTGTGCCCTACTTTGGTGAATGAATGCAGTCAAGGAAAGGAGAGGTCCTGAGGACCAATGGAGGACAGCAATATGCAGTATAAATACAGATCTCCACAGTACTTGACCCCGACTATGGTAAATAATACTCCTTACAGCTTAACACAGCACCTCTAGATTATATTTTTATGCATAAATAACTAAGGACAGTCTAAGAAAAAGTCACTATGCATGATACATTCCAGTTTTTTAGTTTTTTTTTCAATTTTAGCTTATTCTGTCTCATTATATTTAAAATGCTGCCAGAAATCTTTGAACTAGTTTCATGACCCAGTGAAACAGTACTCTACATTTGAAAACTGATGCCAGGAGCTAGACAGGGGGTCAGTGATTAAAACTGGTTTCTTTTCTGGCAGAGGCCATGGATTCAGTTCCCAGCACCCACATCAGGCAGATTACAAGTGGAACTCAAGTTCCAGAGGCCCTACACTTTCTTCTGACTTCCATAGGGACTCCCACATCTAGATTCATTCTTGCGCCGCTGGTGGTGTCCCTTCTGGGCCCCCTGGTATTGTATAATATTAAGGTTGGTCCATAAATATTATACAAAAGGAAAATGGAGAGATTAGTCAATCATATGTTCCCCACTTGAAGGGACAGTGGAATGAACTTACTCCAAACAAGAATGTTCCTTGTCCATGGCAAAGCAGCCTGCTCACAGAGACAGGTGTGGCAGACCTATTCTGGAGAGGGTTATCAGTCCCTCTGAGTTATCGAAAGAGCACTCCCTGCCAACCCCGACCTCTGAGGAAAAGGAACACTTGCATGTAGTGGTGTCAGACAATTTTGAAGACTGAAAGGCAAACCACATACGTACTGCTTAGGTAACATTCCACACTAAACAATGGCCATGTTTCCTAAGGACATACTACTTCACTGTGAATGGATTTCTTCAAAAACCTGAGCATGGACCAGAGAGATGACCCAGCTGACAAGGTTTGCCTCGTAAGCAGAAGGAACTGGGTTTGATCCCCACATAAAAAGCTGGGCGTTGTGAGATGAGTGGTGAAAAGAGGAGGTCCCTGGAAAAACGCTGTCCAGAGAGCCTGACCATTTGACAAAGTTCCAGGCCAACAAGAGACCCTGTCTCAAGCAAAAAGTAGAAGGGACCTGAAGAATGACACTCAAAGTTGCCCTCAGATCACAAACACATGCTACATGAGCATACACACATGAACATAAGCACATGTGCACACGCATACACTGAGAGAGAGAGAGAGAGAGAGAGAGAGAGAGAGAGAGAGAGAGAGAGAAACAGGCATCTGAGAAGCATCGTCTGCAGCAGGATGAAGGGTTTCCACCTGACACTGAAACCTGATCCAGGAGCTGTGAACAGTAATCAGTACAAATATGTGAAAGGAGAGAGACAGAGCTGAGGCTAGTGGCCAATGCCCGTAGTCCCAGCAAAGGGAAGCTAAGGCAGGAGGATTACTGTGAGTTCCAGGCTAGTATGGATTATAATGTGAGACTATCTCAAACCAAACCAAACTAAACCCGAGATGAAGAACGGAGATTCCTAAGTGAAGGAACTTGGAAGGAGTCTCGACAAAGATGAGTTGCCATGGGGACCTGGGGATGGAAGGAAGAGGGTCTTTTCTAACAAGTGGCTGCTGCTACTTATTAATGCTTCTTCAGGTAATGTCAAATTTCAAAGTTGCTTGAAAGAAAACCACCTCTTTCTCATCTGCCTCTTAATATGCTGAAGGAGCCTGTTGAAGACGAGGCAGCCACAAAGTAAGTTAGATGATAAATGTGTTCTTCAATCTGCGCACCAGTCAAGTAGCAATAAAATCAGAATAATTCATGCAAAAATTTTCATTATGTTTCTAAACATACTTATTTACATTTTAAATCACACATTAGACAATATGAAATATCTTTCATTTAGACAGGTGTGAGCTAGAAAACAGATGCATTCATTAAACATGGAACAATTCGGCAAATTAAAGGAAAAAAAAAAAGAAGTCTCTGGTTGAAGTATTTCAGCCACCGTTAACTTACTTGAAAAAATATGGCCATGGCTCCAATTATTCTGTTCTCAGAAATTGCCGTTTGGAAGCTGTCAAAGTCGTCTGGATTGTAAAAGAAAATCTGCATCTGTAAAATAGTTAAAAATTGTATTAGAAAGAAACTTCAAACCTATGGAAAAGCAGAGAATAGTACAATGGACCTGTGTTTCCCAAGACTAAGCCCACAACCCATTTATTCTTACATAGTTTTCCTTTGCTGAAGCCTGTGCAAGCACATCCCACATAGCATGCCATTTCACTCATACTCCAGAATGCAACACAGTTTCCCACATGACTGCATCCGTGCTGCCCAGAATGCACACTACTACTGATGCCTTCTTATTGCCATTCCCTGGCTCATGACAAAACCTTCCCAATGGGCTTGCACACAGTTCAGCACATTCAAGTAGGAAGCTAAGCCCATGAGGGGTAGCCAGTATGTGAAATCGTCAACACGATAATTGACTTAGACACAAATACTGAGAATTGTAACCTATATCTCAGGAGATTGTGGGAAACACCTGAAGTGTGATATCAGAGATTTCACAAAGAAAAAAATGAATGGTAAAAACACTGAAACAGTGTCTTATAGTTTACCGTGTACATAAGAGCTATTCTACTCATCATGTCATTGACTGTGCTTCAAAAACTATGAAGATGGAAGCTAAAGGCAAGGAAACAGTGCGTCAGGAAATGCCCTCCAAGTAGCTTCAGGCTGAACACCACATGGAGACTGGACTTGAGGTGTCCCCACCCCAACCATAAGTACCTTCTCTTGTATTTAACTAGAGTTTCTTATTCAAAAAACAAAATCCAGACACATCAACTTAATCTTAAAAAATTGAGCACACAAGTGGATGACAAAAGGGACTACTTTTTGCTGTTGTTTGTTGTTTGTTTGGGGTTTTGGTTTTGGTTTTTTGAGATGGGTTTTCTCTGTGTAGCCCAGGCTGTTTTGGAACTTGCTTTGTACACCAGGCTGGCCTGGAACTCAGTAAGATCTGCCTGCCTCTGCCTTCTGAGTGCTGGGATTAAAGGCATGCACCACCACTGCCCATCTGACTACATGCATTCTTATTCCAGCATGCCCGGCTCCTTATCTAGGAGACCCTGTGGAAGGCAATGTTCTCCACGGCAGCTTCCCGACATAGAGAGTCAAGCACTTCTATGTGACAGAATGGTTGTGAAGGGGAAGCACAGGAGTAGTGTTAGTGAACCATGCTCGGATCCCAGCAGCACTCCATCCAACAACAACACAGGCTAACACCAGCTGAGTTATTAAAAATCCTAAGAAGAGGGCTGGAGAGACGGCTCAGTGGTTAAGAGCACTGGCTGCTCTTCTAGAGGAAACAGGGATTATTCCCAGGATCCACATGGTGGCTTACAACCATTTCTAACTCTAGATCTGACGCCCTCTTCTGGCCTCCTTGGGCACCAGATACACAAGTCGTACATAAATACACATGCAGGCAAAACACACATACACATATAATAAAAATTAAAAAACTAAAAATAGTATGAATGGCATTGGACTCAGTCTCCCAGGAAACCCTGCTCCTTCAAAAAAATCAGATCTCCTATGGCAGATCTCATCTTTCTCTACCACTACTCCCCCCAGTTCCTAAATGGTGTGCTGAAATGGTTTGTAATGGAAATGATGATCATATCCCAGCTGGGAGCTTGGAGATTCCATACCAAACAATTAATTCCCAGCAGACAAAGTGAACTCAAGGTGACTCCGCATAGCGCGAAGGTGAATGGTGTCTGCATGACAAAATGAACTTGCTAAGGCAAGGGTGACAAGCATTTCTGAGGGGAGATGAAGCCTGCTCTAACAAATCACTTTCCAGGGAAATTCAGGAATCTATGTAGATGGGGGAAAGAGGTAGATTCTTTTGTGATATTTTTCTCTTAAAGCAAATTCATTTTCTTAAGGTCTTGATTTCTTACCAATACTGGTGGTCTGGACAGCTTTAGACATCATGAATTTACACTAAGAAAAACCTGCTCTGCAAGGTGCTGATTAAAACCATTTAATACTGGGTCAGTGGCTTCAGGTTCAATGCCACTAAACCGAGGAAAAAATCTCCACCAGACTCTCAAAGTAGGGGTTCCAGAAAGCTTATGCTTCAGCCCCTGAACAGAGCAGTATTGTTCAATGCACCACCTGAGTAGCCTGGGACACAAACTACATTAAGATCTCTTCAAGGGTACTTTGACATATAGCTCAGGAAGGAAGTGCATTTTGGGGAGACATATTTAGGTGGAGGCTCCACCCACCTGGATAATACAATGTCTCAGAAAGAAACCACTAGGGCAGGGTGGACACATCAATTTCCCTTGCTACTACTTTCAAGTTGAAGCCTACTGAATTATCTTAATATCTGAAGCTATCTAAAGATAAGAAAGTAAATAAAGGGATAAAGTTTTGCTGGGTTAACTGGACTCTAGCAATTTGGTGTTGATAAGAAACAAATGGGGTAGAGACTGGAAATCAATTTTGCAAAGATATATCTGGCAAACCTTTTTGGTTAATTCAGTCACCATGACCCTGGTTTTGACCTATACCGAGTCCCTCTGATTAAGCTTTGCCTGCTAAATCATTTCAATGTCAGATCCCCTAAAATTGCCAATTTCTGCATTTATTCTCAAAAGCCACACCCAAACCACGGGGGGGTGGGGGAGGGGGTGATGCATGCCTATAATCCTTGTATTTGGGTGGCTGAGGCAGGGGGATCTATAGAAAAATCTTGACGGAAACAAACAAAACAACACAAATTACAACAGAAAAAGTACTACACACCATAGACTTTACATAGATCTGAGGGACATTTGCTATATAGTAAATCCTTCTATAAGGAATAGGACACAAGCTGTACATGAGCTGAGGGAAAGACCTGGAACGTCCAGTGACAGAGATGTCTAACTGTGTGGTATCCACCAAGAATTTGCATTTTGTCCCACTGGCCCTGTACTCTCTCTGTAGACACCCCACTACCACCACACCCTTATCTTTCCTTCAATCACTTGGGAATATGAGGGTGATAGTGTGCCCCATGTGCTGAATTCCAAAGTGTGTAATTTCTAAGAATAAGGATATCCTCTTACATGATAGCGGTGTTATTGTTACAATAAGGAAATTTTACTTTGATGTGATCCGATTATCCAATTCTTGGTTCACTTTCAAATTTAGTAAGTGCCCAATAAAAGCCCATTACAGATCATCTTACAGTTCTGGGTACAGGATGCAATATAAGATTAAACTCCGCACTCAATGACCACATATGCGCTGTCTGTTCCCACTGCCATCTGGAACAAATCCTTGGCGTTCCTGACTCTGAGAATGAGATGCCCCAAGGACAATTCTACATAAAACTGTGGTTCATCTTGTCACAGTTTCTCAAGGGCACATTCAGGTGGTTTATTCGTGCAAGCCGCCACCAACACTACTGTCTTTACTCAAGGCACTGGGTCAGAGTGAACACAGCATGGGTTTCTCCTAATACTAGGACTGTTGATCTCAATCATTTCAAGGGTGACTTTGGACAATCTTCTCCACTATAGTTTTTCAACTCCTTTGGAAATGAAAAGATCTTTGTAGGGAAACAGTGTGAAACAACATTCCTACCCTGGTTCCTCACCTTTCATGTACTAGTTTTAACATTCATTAATGATTTTCTAACTCTGTTTTTTCTGTATTCCTGAATGAAGAGTCTCACACAAGGAATATCTTTCTCTTCTCCAGATTTATTCATTCATGTGTTTTGTGTGTACAGACTTGTTTTGGTTTTACTTTATTCAGTCCATGATGATACTTATTCCTAACATCATCATCTTGATGTTCAAACGGTCCCAGCTTTGCCCAGCAGGAGACCCTTCAGAATGTTCCCGTCATTGTCTTTGCTTATTTGTAACCACCTCCTTCTGATCAGGCACACTGGTTTGGCTGCAACTTATACTTTATCCATCCCTGCCCCCTCCCCAAAAAAGCCATTCTATTCTAGCATATACTGGTTTCTTTTGGTGGGAAGAGTGGTTTAAAGACTCAGGAACTCACTTTTTTCCAAATGTACTAAATAAAAATAGAAAACATCACATTTGGCGGTGGTGGCACACGCCTTTAATCCCAGCACTCGGAAGGCAGAGGCAGGCAGATCTCTGTGAGTTTGAGGCCAGCCTGGACTACAGAGTGAGTTCCAGAACAGCTGGAGCTGGTTCACAGAGAAACTCTGTCTTGAAAACCATCCCCTAACCCCTTGCCGGGCGGTGGGGGGTGGGGGTGGGGAGGAAAACATTGGTTCTTCAAGAACACATTATAGCTGAAGGCCAGTGTATCTATTCTGAACAGGAAAGGAAACTTAATCAACTCTGTGAACGTATGCCACATGGCTGTCCTTTCTCACAAAAACAGGCTGAATGAAACTAAAGTAGAAAGCTACTGACATAGTGTGCTGTGGGACACTCATGAGACCTGTTCAGTCAACATTTCAAAGCCAGGAGTGACAAGGATGGGCTTCATAGTGCCTACCAAGTACGATGGAAGAACTGGACAATCCTCCAGGTATTTCTCCAGCCAGGTTAGGTGTGTCTTACCAAGAGCATCATCATGGCATTTAGAAAGTAGTCATTTACAGGAGAAAACAAATCATAAGGAAGCCTCACCCCTTCCAGGACACATGTGGTAATGGTGGGGGGATGCCCGCCTAAGCTCTGCCCTACGGGATGGGCGTGGTGATGGCTGACAATGCGGCATGGCCTTGAGTGCTAAGGAATGTACACAGAGACTAAGATGCTCGCAGCCCTCTCTCTCACTCTGCACAATTTCCCTCTCATTTAAATCGACTCTAGGTGCAATGTGATTTAATGTGGTTTTCTTTCAATTTGCATCACTGTGCATGTAAAGTTGAATGAACCACAAATGATCAATCTGAAATAGACTTGATATTGTTATTTTTCACACATTTATTGACCATCTCTACAGTATATCAAAACCTGTGCTAATGCTCATTAACATCCTGTGAATAAGACATTACCATGAGTCTCAGGCAAGGAAAGCAAGGGTTTGTAAGACTTCTAAAGTCCAAGCTCTTAAAGAAAGAAAGCACATTAGTACAGAAAAGTAACCTTTTACACTCAAGAGTTCAAGGTCTTCATCACCGTGCTTCCTTCCACCTGGCAAGAATATCTGCTTAATGGCGACTCTGTAAGATGCCATGCTAGATGAAGACACAGTCAATGCTTGGAAAGACCAAAGTGTCATTAATGAGACAAGGTTAATTTTGTCTTTGAATGCCAAAGTTAGGTTGATGCATGGATAAAGAGCCTAAGGTCATGGTCAAATGAAATACATACTAAAATAAAGCCTATTTTAGTCCAGCAAGGGGAGGATGGGACGTCTTCACGAGGGTGAACTCATTCTCTAACGTTACACTTGTGTGCCTAATACAGTGCTCAGGTGACTGTCAGTGGAGGAACAGGAAACTACCCCAAGTCAAGAGAGGAGACCGCTTGAGTCCTTCTCTGCAGATTCAGAAAGTGCTATGTTTATATTATTTCTTAGAAACCTCCATCTCCTCCCTTACGTACTCTCCACACAAGGCAAAGGGGGAAGTCACAGAGAAATAAATAAGGAGACAGTGTCCAGACAGCTCATAGGAAAGGCCAGTGGTTGAATGATCCAGTTAACTGGGACTGCTGGGAAGTTTTCATACAGGAAAGACCACACAGATAAATGCTGCAGAACAGAAAGTTAGAGGAACTGGAGAAACGGCTTATGAATGCATAATGCTCTTGCAGAACCTGGGTCTAGTATCCTGAACCTATACTTAGCATCTCACAAATGCCTGCAACTCCATCAATAGAGGATCTAGTGCCTTCTTCCGGCCTCTCTGGACACATACATTCCTGTGCATATGCCCCCAACCAAGACAGACACAAATGTACATAATGAAAAAAGACTGAATAAATCTTAAAGAGAGCTCGGGGTGTGTGTGGGGGTGGGGTGTCAAAGATGGTATGTGACGTCTGACCAGACAGCAGTGATGTGGAAAAGGACACAGAAGATGGCAGTACAGGAGGGAGGAAGTGAAAGGTGCGTTTTTAATTATGGCTGGGGAGAATCTGCTGAGAGCCAGTTGGGATGTAGCAGTGGGCAAGAAAAACCTGCAGAGGGACAATCTAAATGCAATGAGCATCAGTTAGGTTGACTTCCTGGCTGATCTGAAGTGGGTGGTGTGAGAGCTGGAGAAAGGGAACCCGAGTTCTTCTGCTGTTCTGCTGCAATTGTGAAGGCCGACTGCATACACATTATACAGACACAACACAGATTCAAGGGCCAACAGTTCCAGGGCACAGTACTTCATGGTGGGATAATCAGGGTGGGAGGACTGAGGCACGTGCTCACATTGGCTTCAGTCAGGAAATAGAGAATAGTGTGTGAAGCTGCTCAAATCACTTTTTCTTTTTTAATTCAGCCCAGGACCCAAGTCCCCAGGAATGGTACCATATATATGCAGTGTGGATCTTTCTGCTCTAATTAATCCAATCTAGAAAATTACAGACATGCCCACAGAATGGTCTCCCAGGTGATTCCAGATCCAGTTTAACCATCACATACATGAAGCCATGTTCCAATTCTTTAATTCTATCAATGCAATTAGTCAGAAAGATCTATGCAGGCAGAACATAAATCAGCTTGGCTCGAGGATGTGTGTGTCTGACAGTGCTGGTCAGTACAAATTCTGTTCATTTGATGCTGGAAGGAATAAAATGAGTGGGAACACTGAGTGGCTTGAACAAAAGATTTCCAAATGACAAAGTCAAAAACAAATTCATGAAGCCTTTGATATTTCCAGGAATGAATACCAAGAGACAAAGTGTGATCAGGACATTGAAAGAACAAAGAGATTTAAGCTTCTGGCATAAAACCTTGGGAAGGTACTGATACAGATCAAAGTCACCATAAAGTCTCTAAGTAGCTCCAGGTATGATTCTGTTAAACACAGATTATATATATTAAATTTTCTTTAATGCACAAGACATCGAACCATTTCCTAACTGACTCTGGACTAAGAATATGATGCTCAAACAAACAAAAAAAGAGATTTGCTCATTTCAATTGTAGAGAAAATGGTAAACAAATGCACTATGTATATTACATGATAATTGATAACACAGAGTTCCCAATGATCCAGGACACATATTTTATAAAGATTTATTTTTATTTTTGTGAATAAAATGTCTGGGCATGGGCGTTTGTATGTGTGCACATGAGTACAGATACCTGAGCAAGCCAGAAGAGGGCGCTAGATCCCCTGGAGCAGGAGTGACAGGTGGTCCTGAGCCACCTACTGAGAACCCTGAAAACCACACTTGGATTGTCTGTAAGTGCAGTATGTGCTCTCAACCACTGAGCCACCATTCCAACTCCTGTCGTTACTTTTAGAAGAATCTTTAGATTCTGTGGTAGTGTTATGAGAAAGTATTTTTTCACATGTGCTCAAGATTTCACATGTGCTCATGAGAACTTAAGAGTCCAGCAGATTGATTTCCATGATGTGGCTGGGTCTTATCTAATCAGCCAAAGGTATGAGGTCTCTGGCAATGTCAGCCTTCAGACACAGGATTGCAACATCAAACTCAAGACTAAATCACATGGACCTGTGCATATCATATGATGAAATCAGTCTGATCCAGTGACTTGACCATCACATCTTCATTCACCAGAATCAGGCTCGTCCCAGGGGAATGCAGTCCCAGTCACAACCCAGCCCACCCTTTTGTGCCTGAGAGAAAACTGTCCATGAAGTGGTGGGGGTGGGGAGTGGGTACTCGGTTGTGGATGCAGAGCTCATTTGTTGACTGAAGATTTTGTTCTCATTTATCTATTTTTTAGCATATATCAACTATATACAACATGGATTTCATTGTGAAATTTCCTATGTATATAATGTACCCAGATCATAGTCACATACATCCCATTACCCTCTCATTTCTCCATTTCTTCTTGCTGATCTCCTTCCTCTTCCACAGTACTCTCCCTACTAACTCTCATGTCCCTGTTTGGTGTTCCAATTAGCTTAATTAGAGGTACATAAGGGGCATGGGTATGGAGTTATTCACAGGGAAACAGCTGCTTACTAGTGGCAACATCACTGTAGAAAAACTCTGTCTCCCCCAGCATCCTGTAACTACTCATCGTGGGTAGGGCCTATGAGACCCTTCACTCAGGGTTCCCATCTGAAAATCAGAGGCCATTCCCAGCCTGAAGATACACTAAGCAATGCTTTAGAAAAGTAAGAATAAAGGAGACAGCTCTTATTTTCCCATGAATCTCTACAAGCAGAAGGGATATATCAATTATGGTGAAATCCATCCTTTCTACACGCCAGCCAGTCTCCCAGTGAGTCACGCCAAAAGGTGTGGGCTCAAGCAGTCTTCATTGAAAGAGTATTTTTAGGAGAGCTAAATTCTAAAGAGGAACGAATATTCAGGATCTCTGTGGGCAAAGCAACATTCAAATAACCATCCACATCAACATTCTGGAAGGGTTGCTTAATACCATGCCGTTCAGCACATCACACCCCGATCCTCATTAACTCCTTCCTGCCTTTGCCATGGACCCTGGAACTGTCTCCAGCTCCTTTGTACCTGGAGTTCTAGTTTGTGGAGCAGATGATCCCAATGTGCACACTAGGTCTAAGGGCCATGAGAGGAGGAGTCAGGACAACGGAGGGTCTACTGTGAATTCTCTCTATAACTTCTTTACTCTGCTGTATACCTCCTCACAACTCCAGACCCAGGGACACATCACTGCATTTCTCCTCTGACAGGGAAGAATCTTCATCCTTGGTGACTAAGCAAGTTGCATTTCCCAGGAATTCTCTATGCATGATTCATGAAGTTTTTACCTCAAGCTAAGCGAAAGTCTGGAAAGAAATGCGGTACGTTCTGTATTGCATATTCTGAACTGTACCATGCTCTAACCCCTTATCACACATTTAGGGAAGGTGACAATAAGCTACAGCTCTCCCACTGAAGAGCTAAGTGACACGGATGAAGGAAGCCACTGACATCCCCAAGAGTACACTCAAGAAAAACTACGACACCAAGCTACAGGGAATGGCAGATAAAATTAGTCAAGTAAAGCACCTCTCTCATGTCTCCCACACTGCAAGTCACGGTTGTTCGTGGCTTTAAATTTAGTTTAAGAGGAAGGAGGAGAGAAAATGCCAATAGCTCAGTGAAAGGCCTACATTACAGTGCTCTGAGATGAGAACATCCCATATTCAAGGGTAACGGGTAAAGAAACAGGGACAGCTTCACTCCAGCCACAGCAACAGACAGATCTCACCAACAGAGCCCAACCACACAAGCCACATACACAAAAGCGAGGAAGGGAAGGAGGGGAGGGAAACCCCAGAGTTCAAAGGCAGCATAGTGGCTCCCCCTCGGGCAGAACCTCGGAAAGGCACGTAGCAGGTTCTCTTTCTGACCTGAGCACTAGCTACCAGAAGGAACTTGGTTGCATGCCTATTATTCATGGACTTTCCTCTATGTATATGATGCTTCAGTAGTGACTAGACAAAATTACCAAAGCAGTTGTGCTATTGAGCCTGGGGTGAATAAAGCCTGGCCCATGCCTGCAATCCCAGCATTAGGGAGGCTGAAGCAGGAGGATTGCCACAACTTAAAAGCCAGCAGGAGTGCTACCGAGCCAGCAGTGTTAGGGCACGACGCAGTTCAGTATAAGCAAAGTAGAGTGTGTGTCCTCGTCTGTGCATATTCTCCCTCCGGAGACCGGGCCACTGAATACATAAAGACAGTTTGAAAAGAATTCAAACTAAAAACAACAAAATAAAAAGTAGGCAAGGTGGCATACACCAGTACTCCCCGCACTTGAGAGGCTGAGGCAGGAGAACTGCCTCAGGTTTAACTTTTTAGACCCTACCAGAAAAAGCAAAACAAAACAAAAACAAGCCATTTCCTCACACTTGTACCTACTGTGTGTGTCTGTGCACGCGCGTGAGAGCGCGCACACCCACACCCACACTCCCCCCCACACACACACACTCGTGTGCACACACAGACACACAGCTGGCTCTGAAACCCAGAGGAACTCACCACTCTGAAGACAGAGGACAGGAAGAGTCCCCGGGTGCACATGGAAATACAAACACATTTGTATTTCAGAAACATGAAAATCACCACTGGTGTTTGTGCTCCTTGTAAAGTGAAACTCTGTTGAAATCGCTTTGTATCTGGAAGTAACAGCCACATGATTCACCATGAAATGAATCTGGAAAATCATTTTGGATAAATGGACCTATAAATTCAATAGAATTTCCATGACAACACAGACTGCAACACTCACCACAAATAAAAGGCTATAAATCATTCAAAACCAACTAGGAATTGGCAATATGTCTCCCATCTCGAAATGCAAGGAACCCAAAGTTCAGGTTGTTACTCACCCGCCCCCATTTCCCATTATGCTTCCTTCACTCCTTACTTCTCATATTGTATTCTCTATCCCATAATGGGTTGTGGTGACATCATCAGGCTATAACATTGCAATTAAGTTAAGGAAAATTAGACATGTGGCACTGGTTGTGGCCCCTTCCCTACTCCCAGCCAGAGCCCCGCCCCCATGAATTCCGTACAAAGATGAGCAACCCAGTTATATCCACTACTCCTGTGAAGCACGAAAACAAGCCTCAGGATCTCCATGAGCTAAGGCAATGGGAGGAGGGGATGGCTGAGCTGGGAAACTGCTCAGGCACAAGTATCAGGACCCAGAGTTTGATCCCCAGAATCTGTGGAAAAGCTGTCACAGGCACTGGTGGATGCTTACAATCCCAGTGTTGCAGAGGCAGTGACAGGCAGATCCTTGGATTCACTGGCCAGCCCAGCCTAGCCTGATTGGTGAGGTACAGGCCAGTGAGAGAGATGCTCTCCTAAAATTAAAAGCTGAACAGTGCTCCTGAGAAGACACATGAAGTTGTCCTCTAGCTTACAAACACAAAACTACATACAAACACAAAAGAAATGTTTTATGCAAAATATTTCTGAGGAAACGTGTGAGATACCGAGTGACTTCTCAAATGCTTAAGTTCTGTCAGTTGAGTCCACTGTGGTGCATTTCTAAGATGAGGCAGATTGACCAATTAGAACACCTATAGCGGAATGCGCCTAAGGCCATCTTTGAGTTTCAGTTGGAGGCCTCTTAAAACAGGATCACTTTGTAACCTCTATGAGCACTTGGGGGGGGGGGGCAGGTGTCACAGCCAAGCATGCAGCAAGTGCTTATTTGGTGACTGAAGTTTTTTCCTGTTCCAACTCATCCTAACCAACAGCTGTAGAGAGATGCCTGCTAGAGAGGGCAGTTTATGAGGTTCTGGATCTACCTTCCAACAAGGCTTCACGTGCCCTAGCATGCTGCTCAAGGCTGCGTAGGGCAATGGCCCGTGTCCATCACATCTCACCACTTGGACTTTGATATCTCCATTTTAGGACCATGAGCTCAAGGTCCTTTTTGATACTTGATTTTAATGTCAGCAGAATTGGATTTAGAAGCATCCAGCAGATTAGTAAAGTAACCTATTAGTCATGAGTCCATTTCAGAGAGGATTAAGTAGGAGGAAATACCTGCCCTGAATGTGGACAGCACAGTCTTCTAAGTGGGGGACTCAGAACAAATGACCAAAGGAGACAATGAGCACAGCTTAGGCGTGCCTTTTCTCTGCTTCCTGGATGCCGGGAAGGTGAACTGCTTTGCTCCATCACACCCTCCATACCAGGATGGATTGACATCTAATAAACCCTTCCTCCCTTGCTTATTCTGATGAAAAGCTAACAAATACACTTTTTTTTTGGTCCTGGTCTTACACAGTCCAGAACTTTCATTGGAATCTTCAAGGGCTTAGAATACCAGAATTGTTAGGACTGAATACTCCAAAAAGTCTATGGGCAAGCAAAGGTGCCTGCTACAAAACTGGCCCCTGCAAGTGGCTCAAACCATCCTCTGAGAAGAATGTACACATTGTACACTCCCACTAAGGATGAGGAGAAAGGCTGGAGATAGCCAGTTAGTAGAGTGCCTGCCCTGGAAGCATGAGGCCATGAATTTTAATCCCCAGCAACCACATAAAAGTACAACCATGTTGTGCACATCTGTAACTGAAGTGCCCGGAGACTGAGAAAGGCAGTCCACTAGTGTGTCAGTCAGTGAGCCCCTGGTTCAGTGAGAGACCTTCCCTCAAAAGATGTCAAAAGCAACCAAAGAGGACACCAAGGTCAAACTCTGGCCTCTACACACACCTGCATGTACATCTATGTCAACACACACACACACACACACACACACACACACCTTACACTATTGCTAATTTAAACTCATGGACTTTCAGCCTCAGGATGGATGCTTCTAATTTCATTTAATATTGCCCTGATAGCTATTTAGAATAAAGACTTTCCCTCATCTTTTCCTAATGATGGCCATTTCATTACTCACTGAGGCTTTTTATTTAGACAAATCAATGCTCTGCTACAGGCCCTAGAAGTTCAAAGGTAAACGCATGTGTACCTGTGCTTCAATGTTGTTGATATAAAGAAAAAGACTTGTTCTACATAATGTGTAGGAGAATTAACAAAACAGCTCACTGAGAAGAGGAAAGGAAGTGATTAATCTTCATTGAAAGTTCTTGAATGTACATTCTCAATGGAGAAAGCCAATGTGCAAATTAAATACACTGTGACCACATTCGATTTTCAAAACAGCATGCCCCACCACGCCGCATGCATCACAATACTGGATGCCCCACATATGTGTGTGCAGAGGCTTGGAAATGACGGGAGCAAGCACAGCTGGGGAAACACCACACACTGGTTGGGGTTCTCAGAGGAAGGGAGCAAAACCAGGGAAGGACCGAGAGAGGAATTTGTTCTCAGGATAATTTAAAACCCTTGCTGGGTTTGTAACATTCCTGCTAGAAGAAGCAGAAACAACTAAAATGAGGAGAGAAAAGGGTGAAGCAAGATTCAAAGAGAGCAGACCCGAAATTGCTTCCCCAGCTCTGGAGGGAGCAGGAGAGACTAACAGCTGGATCTGGGGACACCACGCTAGCAGCAGCCTCCTCTGCCAACTGCTCTGGGGAATGGAGCCCCACCATGACTCAAGCTCCCCAACACTGTAAGGGAGGCAGAAGTAAAGAAAAGACCGTGTCTCCATTTCTGATGCGGCTCTTAATGGACTTACCACAGCCACTCTGACGAGTTTATTTGCCAGTTTCCTACGAATCTGGTCATAAAGTGACACTCCACAAGGCCATCTTTGAGAACTAGAGAGGGAAGCAGAGCTTGCTGGGCAGAGGACAGTTCACAACTGCTTGGCTCAGAGCCCCTCCTTTCCAGGAATTCACCAGGAACTAACACTGGGTTTCAGAATTACATCATCAGAAATAGCATCTGACAGTGAAGGGAAGACACCATTAGGAAATGCGAGTTCTCCACTTAGCTGATACCCTTGGAGCAGTCAAATCCAGAGATGCAGAAAGCTGAGTGGACACTGTAGGGTTTGTGAGGAAGAACTGGGGAGTTGGTGTCCCATGGGGATAGAGTTCTAGTGTGGCATGATAATAATGTTCTGGAGATGGATGGTGTGATGCCCACATAATATTCTGAATGTAGTAAACATAAATGAACTGCACACTTAATTGAAATGATAAAATAATAATTGAGATGGTAATCTTATATTAATTTACTACAATTAGAAAAAAATAAGAGTGAGCTGTTGGAAAAAGGTAAATAAAAATGAAAGTCTAGATGCAAGCTCTACCACACAGGTACTAATGTCACGAGCAATCAGTTCAAGTTCCCGTTTCTGAGTGAAAATGAGACAAATGTAGTCATGAATGAGGACAGCTTCAACAAGATGTGAGGATTCCATGCATCCTTTCAAGAGTCTGGGGCTAAGATTTAACACCACAGGGAAATAGAAAAGTCACAACAACTACAGAATGTTGCAAACATCCTCCTTCTCCCTCCCTTCTTCTTCATAATTATCAACATGGCATAAAACTTGTAAAAAATCCCTATTTCTGTTGAGCTGATTACTTGATTCTGGTCGTTTACTGTATCATCTCAAAGCCTTTCATTGGCTGCTCTTCTGATCTTCTCATTCCAGTTCATGAGCTTCATGGGCGAAGTTTCATTGTGAGCATTTTAAACAAGGAGCAGAGATTGAAAGAGCATCATTGTGAACACCTCTACACTCACCACCTACATTGCACCAGGAATATTTTAATAGATTTTTTTTCAGACGCTTTACCCCACTATCCACCATATGGTCAGGCAAAGAATGCTAATGGGCAGAACCCCACTGGCATTCTCTACTACTCAGTCACTGCCAAACTAGTAACACTGGTACCAACAGGAAGCCAAGCTTTGTTTCCCAGGCTCTTCCCAGTGAAGTCCTTCTGGCTAGAACATGCTAAGACCCTAGAACAGCAGTTCTCAACCTGTGGGTCGTGACCCCTTTGTCATCTCATATCAGATATCCTGAATATCAGCTATTTACATTAGAATTCACAACAGTAGCAAATTTACAGTTATAAAGTAGCAATGAAATAATTTTATGGTTGGGGTCACCATGACATGAGGAATTGTATTAAAGGGTCACAGCATTAGGAAGGTTGAGAACCACTGCTCCAGAGGGTAAATCTCAGTGGGTAGTTGCTACTAATTTAGAATAAAATGAAGTTTAAGGAGATTAAAAACAACAAAACATCAAAGCATGGCTTTATGAAGACAAGAATCCATAGTACACGACAGCCCCCTAGTCATGCTATCAATTGATCTGCTCATTACCTACATTCAATAGCTGACTGACACAGAAAGTGTCCACAAAGACTAGATGCTAATGATAACTGTGCTCAAACATGTATCCTCGACTTGTCTCAGATCTGTAATACAGAAGCTCATACCCAGAAGTCTGCACAGGAAGTCTGGTCCAGAATCTCTGAACCTACCAATCAGCTACCACTGACAAATGTGCTCACAAAACCTCCTGACCAACACCTTACTGCAGAGGAGAGTTTAAATGGACATATTTAAAACTGGCTGCCTTCACTGGGATTGAAATATCTGCTGATACTACAGAGGAGTTCAAGAAAGAATGAGTTATAATAACACAAGACTAAAGCCAGGTTCACTGCCAATTAATAAGAGAATGACTAGATCAATTGAGCAATGTCTGAACTATGGAGTATTAAGCAAAAATTAAAAAGAATGGTCTGATCTACACTTTTCAATTAAAGGAGGAAATACAGAAATACACAGCGAGGCAGAGATGACTCTTGAGAGATTTGACTGTTGTTTCTTCCAAGGTCTGGAAATGCAGGCTTCAGATGAAGAAATGACTTGGATAAGATAGATTCAGTACTGTTTAAACACCATAATACAAGCCACCAACCTCAAAGGAAGATGAAAAGGGACCCAGTGGTGCACAGGGTCCCTTTTCATATCTGCAGGCCTGTCCACAGTCCCAGTACAATCTCTGAGTAACCCTGGGGAGGTCTCAGAGTGAGTGCATTTATGTAACAAGTACTTAGGAAGATGCTGAGAAATATTGCCTCTTACGATCACAGAGTTTACTCATGTGGTCATCATCAATGGCTACCTAGAAGTTATCTAGACACATGTGAATCCTGTTATGAAGCCTGTGAACTGCTTAGAAAAATGCAGTATGAGCACTTTACAGAGAGTGCTGCCTTTCTACAACTCCCTGGAAGAGGTGCTGTTCTGCAATCATTCTAAAGACTAGAAAGGTAGGTTTGGACAGATGAGGAATGACTTCAAGAACACAGCTGGCTCCCTGACTTCTACAGATACTCCATTTAAACACATCTATCTAAAAGTTCAGAGCTAGCATCTACATATGAGAGAGAACATCTGGCTTTGTCTGAATTTGGGTTACCTCACTCAAAATGATTATTTTCAGGTTCATCCATTTACTTGCAAATTTCATGATTTCATTTTTTTGTAGCTGAATAATATTCCACTGGGATTATGTGTCGCGTGTACTTTCCATTCATTAGTTGATGGGCATCTAGGCTACTTCCATTTTCTGACTATTTGAATAGGGCAGGAATGAACATAGGTGAGCAAGTGTCTCTGTGGTAGCAGATACAGTCTTTGAGAATATGCCTGGTAGGGGGCAGGTAGTGATGGACCATGTGGTAGATTTCTTCTTAGCTTTTGGAGGAACATCCACACTGGTCTCTGTAGTGGCTGCACCAGCTTGCCCTTCTAACCAACGGTGAATAAGTGTTCCCGTTTCCCTAGATCCAGTTTGTTATTTATTCTCTTGATCTTAGCCACTCTGACTGGGTCATGGGAAGAGAGCAGAACAGAGGTGGCATGTAGGGGAATGAGGAATATAGAGATAGTTAAATATATATATAGTTAAATATATATAGTTAAATGGGGTGGGGAATGGGAAGGCAGGGTGTGGGCTGGGTACTAAACACTAAAGATCTATGAAACCTGTATAGAAATACACTACTACCATAGAAGCTTCCTGAAGCCTACACATACAGAGAAAGAGTTTAAATGAAGTTACCCTCTACAGAAAATATGCCTCTCTCAGACACCTGAGGCTACCAAACAAAATGCTCAGCACCAAGCATGGGTTACTTTCCTTCCAGTTCTTAGGCAGAAGTACATGGAGACACCCCTGCCCACAAATAATACAGGCTCTTGTCAGTGTTCTTGGCTACCCTTCAGGATTTGACGGATGTTTAAAACAACATATACTTGAATCACAGGACATGGAGATAGTCAAGCTGGTGCTGACCTAGAAGCTTCATCCAGACTGGCTGGCCATCACAGTGCCCGAGGTCCTACGCATGCTACTGTGGAAGGAAAGGAATCAGCACATCTGGACAGTTTGCACCCAGATGTAAACTCTGAAAGCCACAATGCAGACTGGTCTAGCGAGATAGCTAACTCCATGATGATTTTAGAGTAGCCGATTTCTTCCTGGTTATATTTAAGGCTCACTCCACAGGATGAACTCACACTTGGCAATGTTAACTGAGCCAAGACCTGTGTCTGAGTAGGTCATGGGCCGAGGGAAGAATTGATTACTGTCATTCTGCTAAATTGACATAGCATTAAGTGTCCCTAAATGGTTATGTTTATACCCATAGATTAGTGGCCCTCACAACTCTCTCCACTGAGGCTTCTTTTTACAGCACAGGGCGATAAATAGAGGCTCACCATTGATTAAAGCACAGAGAATAAGAGATCAGGGAATGCTTAACACTTAAGTGGGACATTTATATCATAGCCCCCACCCCCACCCAAAAAAAAACAACTCAGCAGGAAAAGTGCAAGAGCCAGAGGTAGAGGAGGACAGTTGTGCTTTCTGGACATGACAAGGCTGTTGCTCATATGATCTCAACAGAAGCTATAACTACATTAGCAAGAGTTGCACAATATCAAGTCAGCCAAATGCCAGTGTGGACGGGAGAGGGGCTCACAAACTCCCACCCTTAGCTGAGGAGCTATTGGCAACTGATGGCTGTTGGGATGAGGGAGAATCAGTTTTCTTCAGCTGTGGTCCCCGACAGGCTGTCCATGTCCCAAAGGATGGCCCTACACCCAAGCACGTACTGGCAGCACTACCCAGTGGCTTTAAAGACAAAAGTAGTAGAACATAGTGTTGGGAGGGAAAAGTGGTGGTGAGGTATGCGAGGAGCCAGAAGGGAGAGAGTGGGGTATGATCTGATCAAAACATATTGTATCCATGTATGAAATTCTCAAACAAATTTAAAAACAATGAACACAGCTGGTGAGAGACAATGACCATCTGCAGACTGCTGTTCCTCCCTAGCAGATCTGACTCCTGGGGAGAGCCCTCCAGCACACATTGTAGGGTCATTTGCTGTGGAGGCCTCATCTCTCTATAGTGTGGTGACCACTCACAGGCAGTTGGCAGTTGAGGAAGAAAAAGCCTCTGCCTTGGGATCAATCTCAAGTTCAGGGAGTGACACACTGCACTGACTGGTGGGAGTCAGAGCCATGGGGGAGGTGTGAAGCAGTGCACTGACTGATGGGAGTCAGAGCCATGGGGGAGGTGTGAAGGAGTGCACTGACTGATGGGAGTCAGAGCCATGGGGGAGGTGTGAAGCAGTGCACTGACTGATGGGAGTCATAGTCATGGGGGAGGATGAAGCAGTGCACTGACTGGTGGGAGTCAGAGCCATGGGGGAGGTGTGAAGCAGTGCACTGACTGATGGGAGTCAGAGCCAGGCAGGATGTGGGAACCTTAACTGAAGAAATGCCTCATGGGGCTGGCTTGCAGGTGCATCTGAGGGGCATTTTCTTGGTTGTTGATTGTTGCAGATGTCATTCCTCCTCAGGGACCATCTAGATTTATTTTGAGATGGAGTCTCATTGAAGCTGAAATTTACTGATCATTAGGGTGGGCTGGTTGGCTACTGAGCCCCAGGAACTCACCTGCCTCTGCCTCCCCGTGCTGGGAGGACAGGAATGTGCCACCAAACCTAGCTTTTATGTAGGTGCTGGGATTGAACTCCAGTCCTTAGTCCTGAATGAGGGATACTTCACCAGTTGAGCTCCATCCCCAGCCCCTCCTTCCAGGCCACTGGAACTAGGGCTCTCAGAGTGTAAACCTGCCCTGCCCTGCATTGGCAGTTAGTTATTCCTCTTAGTGGACATTCTTCACCGATAAACTTCTACACTCTGTGTTCCGTCTTTTGGGTTGTGATCAGTGTGTACAACCACATTAGTGGTCGCAGCCAGGGGCAACACACTGGCTGGTATAAAGACACAACACCATTGTGTACCATGTAGACAACTGGACATGACTCAGGAAACGGTAGTGCCAACTTCAAAGGGGCCCTCTTCCCTAAAAGAGTAACACACCACCACATTCTTGAGCAGCAGAGAAGCAGCATAACTCTAATGATAGACTCCACTCAGAACTTCCCAACAGTACTCCAAAGGCCAGCTGCTGTGGCTTTTCAATGTAAAACATCATTGGTCTTACAAACTGTCCTACAGGTGTGACCAGGGTAACCACACCCTTCACCTAAGGATAAGGACACATCAGAACCTTGATGTCAATGGCAAATGTTTCCCAAATGAATGATCTGACTCATTTACTTTTTAGTGGAAGCAAGAATGGTCCCTTATTGATCAGAAGAGTCTGTGCCATCTCCTACTCATTCCAAATGAGTCCTGCCTTGAATAAATCAAGACACATGTGTAACGGGATTTCACTTCACTAAGTCTCCATCTTGGCTGAGGATCACCTTCCCATGCCCATGGGGGTTGCACCGCACCCCCCAAGGCACCCACGGGGAACAGATGTGAAATCCAAGGGAAATGCACAAGTGTCATGTGAGACCAGTTCAGCCATAGTGCCTCCCTCCTATCCAGTCAGAGGTTCTCAAGCTAGCTGGCTCTGCCCCTCGGGAGGCCTTTGGTAATGTTTGAGGATGTGCCGCCTTACAGACAGGAGATAAAGGATACTTTTAAATATCCTACAATAAAAATCAGAATTATACATATCAGTGCTGAGGCCAAGATGCTGTTCCTAGTTAGACCAAAAAGAACACTATCTGAGTGCCCTCTGCACACAGAACAGGGCAAGTATATATAAATGCTCTCATCCTACAAAAATCAGCTAACACTTGTTACCAGGAGATGACACCAAGTCAGTCCTGTGTAAACAGGGTGTTGGTCCCACAGTTTCTGTCTATCAATGCATGGAAGATGATATGCATAGTCCTTGGATATGAATGCATCTGTCTTATGTGTGATGGAATGGTTGTTCAAACCTCTAGATGTCAATCACATGGGCTGGAGATTGAATTTTGTCTCTTTTGTTCACTAGGGAGTTGGATCAGGAAATTTATGGTTTGAATCATGCCCTCCCTCTGCCCTTTCTAACAGTGGTTGTTGTCTTATTGAGAGACAGGGTCTTTGAAACTGACTGGGTTAAGATGAAGTTATCAGAGCGCAATAAGATGGTGTTCTTATAACTAGGAGAAACTTCTGCTGCGGAGTGATAAAAGTACGTGATGTACGTAAGATCCATGGACTGTCAAAGGTGGCCAGCACAGTGCCATAAGCTAACAGCATGGAAGACATCGCTCCCCGAAGCCTGAAAAGTGGACCCTGCTGATACCCTCATCTTGGACTGCTGGCTTCTAGAGTCAGAAAAGGAAAATCTCTGTTCTCATGTAGCTCCTGGGTAGTGCTTTGTGAGGGCAGCTACAGGGATCGGGCCAGTCTTGGTCTCCCACCTGTAAGATGGGATGAAGTGTGACAGCATCTGGTGCTAAAGGCTGCTCTGCAAGCTGAGAAAGAAGTCACCTTAAAAGTCTGACAGACAGACGTGGCCCACTCCTTAGCAGCCTGGACTCACCTCTGTGGCACCTTCCCACTTCTCCTAAAAAGCTTGCAGCTGTAATCCAGAATGCAAGAAAGTAAGTAGGGTGTCATCCTTAAAATGTGTATCCTATAATAATATCACCATAATAATTACCACTTTAAATTTTGCAACGCAGTGGAAGTGTGGGCTCAATTCTGCTAATACTTGAAACATAATTGAGCCTTAATTACAATATTAACCACAATAGCAATTTATGATGTGAGTATATCAATTCAGAACAACCAAAACTAGGAAAGCTTAAGATATAATTCTACCTGGAAACCTTCTATGCATCATCTTCCAAAACTCAAATTTGGGTCTACATGCAAGAGGAAGTATTTCCTGCCCATTGTGCATCACTGTCCTGACCTGTCTTCCCAGCAGATGCCAGAGTACCGGCAACCTTTTGTTTCCAATAAGGCCTATAAATTTGTCTTTGTAAATACAATAAATGTAATAGCATGCAGGGCTCTGCCGTGTGCATTCTATATGGTCTTTGAATAGCTCTTTTATCAAGCATGTTGCTATCTGCTTCATAAAAGTCAAATAGTACAGTCCAGTCAAGACTGAAAAACAGGACTCCAAAAAGGAAGAAACATAATATAGATTCTCATGTTTGTATCCATTTCTAAACGTGAAAGGACAGTCATGTCCTAACAGGACCAGTCAGTTGTCTCAATCTTTACTGTGGCTGACCTTGCCTCTTACATATATTTTTCATAAAAATTAGGTCAAAGTAGTATCACGAGGACCATCATGTTCCTTATTATTTCTCTGCATCAAATCAACTGGTCTGAGTATCTCTCTTTGGAGGAAATGGCAAGCTAATCAGATCAACTGATCTTTATAAATGGGTCTAGAGACAGTATTATGTGGGCAAACTCTTCTGAGCAGATGATATATAAAAACCAAGTGGAGAGAGAAAGCCAAATGGAAACACAAAATAATTATTTCTAACAGTGCTATAATCAACAATGGAGCTTGACTGTTTCCACAGGTATTCCAGAAGACACTGCAGGCATGTAGGCTTGTTCCGTCCATGGAGGGCTACGGAAATTTTAGGCTTATCTTGTACATTTTCCAGGAATAATATTCTAACATAGTACCAACTATGACAGTAGCAGCAGCCATCATGGGTCATGAACAGGCAGAAGAGACCTGAAAAAGACTGCAATCATCTAGGTACTGAATTCTGGCTTACAATTAAGCAGGATAAGAGAAAAAAACCTTATCCACATCTTGGTCTGGAGTTAGCTGTGCCCAACCTTTTGGCTTATACAAAATCCAAGTTGGAAAAAGTTCCAATCAAATTAAAAATCAAATTACAAATGAATCTGTTTTAAGTAAACTTATGGTATTATGTTGGGCAGTAGGCTGGACACGCCTGGTTCTGAATGGGGTCTACATGAATGTACACATATGAGCAGCTCATCAAGCTGTTCCCTTCCCCCTGAACACTTTGCTCATCTACAGCTTGTGCTAATACAAAGTTAAAGGACACTCTCACTATGTGGCAGCTAGGATACAGAGCTAGGAAGTCAAGTGACTCAACTACCGGTTGGAGACTCACGACCCTGAAAGAGCAGCGATGGGAAGGAGTCCATATTTTAGTTTACATTTAGATGAGGGCAAATCTCAGAGCACAGACAGCTCCCTGAGGATCCCGCAAAGCGTGCTGGCTCTAGCTGGCTGCACACCCTTTATCCTCAGCACCACAGGTGTGAGGCAGATGCTATGCTTATCTTTCTCACAGCAAACAAATTCATGCATTTGGAATTCTGAGCACCAGCCAGAGAAGTTTTAAATGTATTAAAAGCAAAGCAAGGCACTGAAGTTCAAAATACAGATAATCGTTTATAAATTACTGATTTCCTTTGGAGTGCAATTACATTTATAAATATGAATACAGTCTATATTAAACCATGAAAAATGACACTCAAATATCTGTCAAGAGTTTGACATACCCTCAGGGGGAAATTTTTTTTCAAACTTAGTTGAATGCACACTAACATATTTCTTTTGTCAAAGTGTATTAAAATAGGGAAAGCAAGTGGAAGAGACTTAGGGATAGTTTAAAACTTGATGCAGGATATAAACTGAGCAATGACTACTCTGGTGTCTCTCTCTTTTATGTTAATAAATCAACATGTAAATGAATCTGACCACCAGAAAAAGAAAACAACTTACCAACACAAACACAGGTGAGATATTTTCCCTAGGGCTTGACTCTAACACTACTAACACAAGCTCTTTCTTTCTCAGGGTGTTTTTCTCTTCTTTTTTTTAACAGGGCGGGACTTTGTCAAGTTAGAGAAGTCTGGAAACAGCACACCTTAATGCCAGCTCCTCCTTCCTCTTTCTAACGTAAAATAACAAGGGGGTGAAAGGCTAGGCAAACATACTAAAATATGAGCATGAGAATCCCAAGTAAAGGGCCCGCCTGCCTACATGCCTCTCTCCCCCATCCCTTCCTTCCTCTCTCCCTTCCTCTCTCCGTCCCTGTAACACCTTCACCTTTCAGAATTTGCCCATCTCAACTGTTGCAATTTTTTGCATGTACATGATATCTCTCTACTTTTGTTTCTTGATAAATTAAATATGTGACTGTATTAGCATAGTATGTTTATTCTCAAAATATAAACTAAAACAAAAATAGAACATCAGATATGGTAGAAGTAATTAAAACATTACAAAGAAGCATACTAATATTTACATTACAGTCAGGTAATAATACACAAAATGTATTTCAGGTGAGCTTCAAGGTTAATGACAGGGCATGATAAAAACATGTATTAAATTACATGGATAATTTATAATTTTCATGACTATGCTTCCATCAGACTTGATTATATCCTCCATGAATTTTTGGGTTTTTTGGTTTGGTTTTGCCCAGAAGAATGGTCAAGAAGAAGCATGTTGAGTGAGCCATTTGTCTGTTTAATATTAGCACATAGATTTATCTGTAATGTTACACATAAAATGTAATTGATTGTGACATGTCAAAAGCAGGGTATGCACACAGATTTTGTTACTCTGTTCTTTCCATACAATATCTATCAAACAATGCAAGTGACCTCCTCTGGCTCACAAACTACATGAGCATTCCAGCTGTAAAGAATATACTGACTATTAATAATGATTTATTTTCATTGAAAAATATCACAACACTAGCTTTCTAGCATATACTATTCACCCTGAGCCTTAATTGTTCAGTGCACTTCCTCAAATGGGAGGGTAATTTGATCAAATGTCCAAATTCACCTGAGTAGTTAAAGAAAATATAGATTCCTTAGCCCAAGATGAGAAAGCTGAATGGGTCTAAGGTGGAGTACCAGGATTATCATAGTTTAATATGATAATTCCAAATCAAATACTTTATGCACCTAACTCTGAGGAGCTCAAACTTGGTATGCATATATAGCCTAGACAGCTTTGCATGCAAATATTCATTGCAATGAATCATTGGTCTGGGTCAAGGTTTCTGGTTTCTCAAGCAACATAAGTACTGGACCATTGCTGAGACTCATCTCAGACATGCTGCTGTTGCCAGAGTCATAGTGATCCTGCAGCTGTGGTCCTGCAGGGCTGCTCCTTGTGCTCCAGCAGCTCATAGATGGGGTACATGTTGGAGTGGACCAACTCAAAAGTGCTCGATCTGGGCCCAGATGGTAGCTGAGTTGGGTCAAGCCCCAGTCTCCGCTATCATCACCGTCAGCATGGAACATTAAGTGTTTTATTAATGTCCCAAATGAAAAATTGGAAGGTGAGGCAGAACCAAGACATGCTCCTCAGGCCTGGCCTGAAGCAACTTTATGCACATCGGAAGGCTGCACTCAGGTTGGGTAACCAAGTCCAGATTCCTCTCAGATAACAACTCCTGTACCACCTTTAGGGGAAGTTCCTTTAGAGACTTCCAATATCATAAAGCAGGGGTCTTCTGAGAACTGCTGTGCACTAAGAGAGGGATGGATGAGGATGTGTGAGGATGTAAAATGGTGACGTAGCAAGCAAACCCAAAGACAAGAGCTTGTTTGAGGGTAATGCAGTGAAGAATGGAGCCAGGCCATAGACACTGACGCCTGGTGACTAGAGTTCATATTTGCAAACCAATTCCACCCTTGGGTATCTCAGTTATGTGACCCACTATGTGCTCACAGTATTTTTTCACCTTGCTTGTGATGGATTCGGTAGTTTCCAGCCAAACAGGAGTGCTTTCACCTCTGCTTACTACAGGATTGAGATCAGCTTAGGAACGTGGTAAAGCATACTTCTGGGCAAATCCATGGGAGTGTTTCCAGAAACGAGTGACATGTATATCAGCCAATGGAGGGAGAAGATGCTCTGTAAGTATAAGTATGAGGCTGGGACAGAACCCAAAAGTTTGGACCCGTCTCTGCTCTAAGTGGGACTGTTCTACAGCAAGTACACTGATTTTCCTAACACTCCATCTCCTGAGGCATCGGACGTTGACATTTAGCCTTCAAATTAGACACACACTAGCCATGGGAGAAGCTTCTAGGCCTTCAGCCATGGCCTGGGGCTGATCACAGGTTGGTTTTGTTCTCAGACTTCCAGTTTTGTGGTCTGGGATCTCTGACTTGAAAATGGTCACTGAAGGACTACTGAACCCCTCAGTATGCCAAATGATCTAGTAAATCCACGTAGACGGACTCTCTATTGGTTGTGTTCCTCTGGAGAACTGTAGCATAGTAGTTCTTTTTTTTTTTTTTTTTTTTTTTGGTTTTTCAAGACAGGGTTTCTCTGTGTAGCTTTGCGCCTTTCCTGGAGCTCACTTGGTAGCCCAGGCTGGCCTCGAACTCACAGAGATTCACCTGCCTCTGCCTCCCGAGTGCTGGGATTAAAGGCGTGCGCCACCATTGCCCAGCTGCATAGTAGTTCTTAATTTCCTCATTTAGAAGCTGGTACGGGGCTGCCTCACAAGCCCCTTCTAGCCTATACCTACATCTCTCTCACACCTACATTTCTGTCATACAACTGAATGTTCTCTTTCACCAATGGACTTTTCAGTTTTACACACTGTGCCACCTGTGACGATTTCTCTGTTGGGACACTGCCCCTTTTCCGATACTCTTGCCATCTAGTCAAGGCTCCCAGTCATCTTCCTCCCCAACTCCCTGTGAGCTTTTTGATTCTCCATTTTGATAGTTTTCAGGGTCCAGAAAGAATTCTACATATTCCCACATGGAAATAACTTCCTAGCACAACTCAGCTCACTTGACTTGACAGCTCAAGTAACTTTTTAGGCCCTCCTCTGAATTTCCTGTGACCTGCCAGATAGGGCCAGCATGGCAGGACCTGTTCAACATGTAAATTATCCACAACTTTCTATTCACCTGTTCCAATATTTCAAACCTTTTCAACTTATCTAGCTGTTCACTCTACATGACGGCTTTTTTTGTTTTTGTTTTTGTTTTTGTTTTTTTAAATAGGCACAAGACAATGAACTACACACGAGAAGTTACTGAGTAAAGATATATGTGAGTACAGGAGACTGCAAGCATCACTCATAACAAATCCTGGGCAACTGCTGCGGGCCACAGAAATATGAAATAGGAGTTCAGCTGACTATGACAAACCTAATACCTGGAAGAAGCCAAGGGTCCTTCCAGAGGATAAAGCCAAGACTTAAGGAGTCTTGGTGATATTGGCTTTTGAATATTAGCTGTTTCCTGCTATGAATTTCGTATGTGCTATTATAGCTTTCCCATTTGATTCTAAGAACTTCTAACAGTATGACTGATCATTCTTTGTTTTTCCTACACAATTAAGATACTTGGATAACTTCCCCCAACTGTGTCAAAAACAGTCACATAGGCAAGACTTCCTTTTCCAGGCTTTTGTTTCCACTTTTTAGCATTAGACTCAGATATCTGCCTTCTGTAATTATGTCCATCCGCAAAAATCCAGGGACATGGCCATCTCTGGACTAAAGCATCTTATCTGAGATACCTCTGGAACATCCAAAGACAGACTGCAGATAAACACCCAGACCACCTGCTAGTCTCCTGAAATAAGGTAAATATCCATACTGAGACAACCGCCAAGGCCAGGCAGATGTTAGGTACAAGCCTTGTTTCTTGTGCAAATTACACTTAAA
This sequence comes from Peromyscus nudipes, assembly GCA_902168325.1. Lineage (NCBI taxonomy): Eukaryota > Metazoa > Chordata > Mammalia > Rodentia > Cricetidae > Peromyscus > Peromyscus nudipes. The sequence continues at coordinate 32,666 of CABHPH010131452.1, forward strand.
CCCTCCTTTCTCCCATAGCTCTAGTGGTATCTCTAGACTTCCTCTTTAACAATTACTCAGAACAAAAGGGTTTTTACACTCCAGGTACATCAAGCTGTGACACAAGTTGCCTAGCTACTCCGCCCTGCCAGAAAATGGCACAGCCAAGATTAGGCTGAAATAGATAAGACTCCAAAGGAAAATAAGACGGTTTTATTTTCATCTGTGACTGCGAATTATAGGCTCTTAACATTTAACTAACCACTTCTAAGAATATAGTTTGAGCACATAAATTCCCTTTTTTGGATCCATTAACCGAATTTAGCCCTCAGTTGATTCTATTCCCCATTAGTCACTTCCCTTTTGGGTTGTAAATGATAGCTGACAATTATAGCTCTTTGTGTAGATCTTATTGCCTCTCTGTTTGATCCTGAAAGAATTCGTGTGACCTTGCTTTGGCCAGAGCAGACTTGGGAGGTCTAGATTGGAGAACTAGGATGAGGAATTAAGTTGGGTAAGAATTAAGATAGGAAGAACTAGATGGGAAAGAATGAGATGGAAAAGAACTAAACTGGAAAGAACTAGATGGGAGAATTAACATTGAACTTAGAGACAAGAGCAGATAAATGTAAAGAGAATCAGGCAAGAAAGGAGCTAGTATGAGAGCAGAAAAGAAGCTGTGTAGGGACAGAACTGATGCAGGAGAATAAAGTGAATGGACTGAAGAGTTTCTTGTACATAGATGCATTCGAGAATCCCTCAGGTTATTAATCCGCCGCTAGTAGTGTCTCTTCTGGAACTCTGGGAAAAGACTATAGAGGGGCTGAACTCCAATAGTCTTTGCTAGGCAATGTCATATAAGTACCAAAGCAAGAAAGACCTGTTTGCACCTGACAAGAATGAAACAAACTGACTTCTAAATAAGCCCTTCTCTAGCTAGTATACCAAATTAGCTGAGCGCTGCATCCATTTACTAGGAAATGGAGAATTCTACAAAAGAACTAATACTCAAAGAGTCAAAAACCCTGTATAATTTAACCCTGAAGCTGGAAACAGCAGTATCTTCCTCAGGTTGTATAGACACCAAACCAACAGGGAATAGCTGGGTCTGTGCCAACTAAAGGGATACAAAGGAGTTATAATAAGGGGCATTTACAAATACAGTTTAATAATTAAAATTCACTTAGGAGTTTCACCTTCCCACTCCAACTTCAAATTTGTGTCAAAGTCATCTCCCTTTTTACTGTTTTCTCATTCAGTTCATGAAACATTCATTTTTATATTGTGTCCCTTTGAAAAGTCCAAAGGAAACAGGCTGCAGGCCACTCATGCCAGGTTATCTAAGACCCCCTTAGCTCAGTCCCTTTAATTAGATGAAAGTTATGTGCTTTCCTGGACAGATTCTGAATGACAATGTTCACCATCTTGGTTCGTTGCAGGGGAAGGACACACTTACCTTACAGACCAAATAAAGAGCAAAGCAAGCCCGGAACATGAGTGGCTGTCCATTCAAGATGGAGAACACTAACACTGCAAAGACAGTGATGTTCCCTAACAATGTGGCTGACTTCAATTTCAGAGCACAAGTGTTCCTGGAATCCAGCAGCGAAGCTCTTCTTAACAGCTACTGCAGGTGACTAATGCAGGGACAAGAAGAGCTGCTGTTGTTGCTTGAGAGCTTCTCTCTAGCTCCCAAGTCCCGCCAGTCTCCAGCTCCCAAGTCCCGCCAGTCCCTGGTTCCCTGACCGAACCCATTCATAAAATAACACACAGACACTTACATTATTTAAACTGCTTGGCCATTAGCTCAGGCCTATCATTGTCTAGCTCTTACTCTTATATTTAGCCCATTTCTATTAATCTCTACTTTGCCACGTGGCTCGTGGCTTACCGGTACTTTACATCTTCCTCCTCGCCACGGCTCCAGCCAGTTTCTCTATCCTTCCTTCCTCCTCAATTCTCCTCTCTGTTAGTCCCACCTATACTTCCTGTCTGGCTATTGGCCAATCAGTGTTTATTGACATATTGCGATATCCACAGCATGCTGTTTAACTTTTAATTTAATTAACTGATCCTTCCTTCCTTTCTTTCTTTCTCTTTCTTTATTTCTTTCTTTCTTTCTTTCTTTCTTTCTTTCTTTCTTTCTTTCTTT
>CABHPH010131452.1:34806-65651 GCA_902168325.1 Peromyscus nudipes
CTTCCTTCCTTCCTTCCTTCCTTCCTTCCTTCCTTCCTTCCTTCCTTTCTTTCCTTTCTTTCTTTTTTTTGAGACAGGGTCTGTCTTCATAGCCCTAGGCAGCCCGGAACTCACTGTATAGACCAGGCTGGCCTTGAACTCATAGAGATCCGCCTGCCTCTGCCTCCAGAGTGCTAGGATTAAAGGCATGTGCCACATTCCAGGTAAGGAAGGACCTGCTTTCTAGCTACTCTCTAAGTATTTAGTAGCCAAACAAACATGACTTTGGAGAAATCTGAATACATTTTAGACTTTTTGTTTATATATACCCAAACTTAAAGTAATAGTAGTACAGTGTTTCTAAATTTCCAAACAATTAAATAGCAATATTACCCATCACCCGCCTGAACAGTTCTCTTTTTTTTACCTTGAGGGCGAGGGTATCTGCAGACCCTGCCTCCTATGGGTATATGGGGGCCTTTTTCTAATTACTCCCTTGGTATGTATATGTACATACATATATACATACATACATGCTTTTTAAGTCAGTAAAGAAAGTATTCTCTTATCTCTACAAAACAACACTATATGTTAACATGTTTCATTTAATATGAAATACTTGGAGATCTGAGCAGAGGTAATTGTCTTATTTTCAGCAGGCTTCTAAGAAAAAACAAGGAAAGTTAGGCCTCACAATATGAACTATAGTAATTAATGGAGTGTCAAGTTGCTAATGCACATTTAAAAGAGTGAGTAAAATTAGCAAACTGGGGCTAAATAACTGTACAGGCTTTTTAACATTTGTAAATCTAAACCTGAAATGTATTTTAAAAAAGAATGGAAGGGAATAAGAAAAGCTTATTGCATTTACACACTCTAAGCTCTGCTGGAATGATTTCTATCACAGGATGAGGGGTCCTTCACACTGTATCTGAGGAGTCAGAACTGGCAGCCAAACACTCTAAAAGGAAAAGTACCTATTGCATAAATAAGGTGGCCGCTGAAAGAGGAAAAGTGGCTTATACAAAATTGAGACTTCTTGCAATTCTGGATCTATGAGTAAGGCATTCGGGGACACTATTTAAATCATAGGGATTTGGGCATGAGAATTAATGGATGCAGCTCATCTTTGCCTTCTGGATGCTGTTTGCAAATGCACCACTGGGCAACGAGACAGAGTATTTGGGGTTATGCTGGCAGAATGTTTTAAGCTGAAAGAATATGACTGAAATTGGAAATGAAGCTTGAAAGCCTGGCAGAGAAGGGCTCTGTTATAGATTCCACCTGTGGTTGTAGTACTTATATATACGAATTACCCTCTCCCGCTTACATCTTCTGTAACATGGAGCATAATATCACCTACTTAGCACGCTTGTGAGAACTAAGTGACATCATGTTCCTAATTAGCTCAGGGCACCATCTTGCACCCTGCAAATGTCCAATAAAGAGCAGTAGCTGTTATGAGGATCTCTTTCTCCATGCATACTACAAGTTTCAAACATCTATCCATTTAGAAAAGAGTCAAAACTATCCAGCTAAATAACAAACATCTCCTGCTAAGTTTAAGGATAGTTTTTACAAAAGGAATGCCAATATTCTTGCTTTGGTTATACAATTTTTTTTTTGGCACAGACAACTGTGATTACATCAGATATCAGGTGAAGCATGAATTTTGAAGGGTGAATTTAAAAAAATTCAGCATATTATAGTAAGAGACAGAAAGATTCTGCAGGCTAAAAACAGACAAATAAGACCTTAACTTAAATTGAAGGTAGCAAATAGGTTTAATCTAGCATGCAGATGTTGACTAATTAGGGATGGCTGCTTGACTCTGACCTTTGGGAAAGATCAGGAAGCACCATCAAACTTGGAGTAGAATCTGTGCTCAATTAGTGATGTCTAGCATGAATTCAGTGGGCAACACATAGGTGTTCAAGTCATCTTCCATCATATTCTACAGTTATACTCCAGGAAGAAGAAGAATCAACGAAGGGCACAGTAGATTGACACATGGAAGTGAAATAAGTAAGAAATCTGAGGGTCCATCAAAGCGTGAGTGGGAGGGAGTAGTGGAGAATGTGCTATATACTCTCATCACATATCATGAGCTATTTTCTTTTTGCCTCAGGAGTTACTGTTGTCTTTTGGTGAAGCTCAGAGTGGGCAGAAGATTCCATGGTGAGATCGGAACTGGAGTTTAAGTCACAGCCATCACTCTTGACTGCTATGGCCCCCATAGGCTCATGGTCATCTGGGAGTGGCACTACTTGAGATGGATTAGGTGGTGTGGCCTTGTTGGAGGAAGTGTGTCACTGGGGAAGGCTTTGAGGTTTCAGGCTGGCCCTGTGTCTCTCTCTTCCTGCTGTCTGCAGATCCAGGTGTAGAACTCTCAACTACTTCTCCAGCACCATGTCTGCCTGTGTGCCACCATGCTTCTAGTCATGATGATAATGGCCCAAACCTCTGAACTGTAAGCCAGCCCCAGTGAAATGTTTTCCTTTATAAGAGTTGCTGTGGTCATGGTGTCTCTTCACAGTAATCAAACACCAACTAAGACAACTGGTGATTGCAACTTCCTTCTAGAAGGGAAGGAAACAACAAAGCATAGCTTGGGAAGGGGACCACCTCTTGGTGATGAATCTATGGCCTGTTGAGAGCACTGCTGAGAAATTCAGGCTGAATGGCTTCAGTCTTGTCTGGTCCTGTCACTTACCTCATTTTTCACTTATCCAGTGGGATCGATCTCACTGCAGCAATAGGACCCGCATGAGTGAATACAAAGCTTGGTGCCCCTGTTCAACAGCACACCATGAGAAGTGGTGGAAGGAAGCAGTTAGAACTATAAGGAGGAGACTAAGAACATTTTATTCAAAGTAATGATGGGCCCTGGTGACTGCAGCCAGTCTACATTGCTCTGGCTACCCCCGTGAGTCCCATAAGTATCGGCCATGGCAGCAGGACACAGAAGCCTATGAGACAAGGCAGTCGATATTCATGGGGTGTGCATGTTTCTGGTTAGAAGAACTTTAATAAAAAGATGACAAAAAAAGAAGTTTGATTCTACTAGTTCATGTCTGTTGAAGATTTTTAAAGGGGAAAAAAATGTCCAGTAGGAGAAAACAGCTCGGGTTTCCGTTTCTGTTTCTTGGCTTAAGTCTGTGCAGCCAGCTCATCACCAGCTTTGGAGCCTCTAAGTGGGTAAATTTAAATTTCCTTCAGATAAATGTTTTCCCAAATGAGAAAATGCTATTTTTAATGAAACCAAATAGCCTTAATTGGTTGTGATGGGAAGTAAACTCAGAGATAAACACTGCATAAATAATTCAAGGCTTCCCATCTGGGGAAACTTCTATGTGAATTGGATAACGGATATTCGACCTAAGACAGAGTTTGCAGCTTGTGAGAACCAACTCGCACCTTAGCCTGCTTTCCAATGCATAGCTACAGTCCGGGAAGGATTCTGGGACTACGGTTATGGGTTCCAAACCTCACAACCCCACCCTCTCACCATTCTTACAATAAAAGCAGATTAAAACATTCGCCCGGGTCACACATTTTTATCCTCTCCTCCATCATTATGCTGTTCAATTTAAAATGATTACTATGTTCAGACTGGATTAAAAGGATGGGTGAGGAATGGCACCAAGTTTCCAGAACTTACATAATAAAATCCATTAAGTATTAAGGGCTATAATAAACACACAGGAAAGAGTAAATAAGAATATAGAAGGGTAATTAATTCCAATGGGGAGGAGGGACCGCTTAATGGAAGAGCTGGCATTTGGGCTGAGCAATGACATCTGAGATCAGAAGGATATTAATAAGAATGGCAACACACTGAGCTGCATATGTCATCGATTGTTTTTATTTCACATAATAGCCCCAGTTAAGGATTCAGCTGTATTTACTATGCCAGACCATGAGCTATCTGTCTGAGTGCAGTAGCTCATTTAATTGCACAACAGTAATCACAAGAGGGGAGGATCACTGGTAACTCAGGGGTAAAGACAGAGAAACTTAACGGAGAGGTTAAACGTGTTGTTGAATGCCTTACAGCTGGGAAGAGGCTACGCTGAGACTGTGTCCTCTTTCTGAAGATAAGCACTGCAAGGTGGTGCTAAAGGAAGAGACAGGAAGGGATGGTGGCTGGGTAGAAAGTGCTGCCTATTAGGAGCAAAGGCGGTCCTCCAATGCCCAGCTCAGGAGAACCGAGAATCGCCTCCGCCACGGTCTGCATTTGTTTTAGTTTATAAGCACTAAGGACAAGCACTGGGCTATGACCATCTTGTGATCAGCTGACCTAATGTTCTCTTAGCATGAGTTCAAACTTCAGCAACTCTGTGTGTGTGTGTGTGTGTGTGTGTGTGTGTGTTCATGTGAAAGCTTGTAAGCACACATGAGGAAGCCAGAGGACATCAGGTATCGTTCCTTAGGTACTGTCTTAGGTGATACATTTTTGGAATGTGGGCATTCACTGGCCTGAACTCACAAGTAGGCTAGGCTGCCTGGCCAGGGAGTTTCAAGGATCCTCCTATTCCTGACTACGCAGTCCTGGGATTATGGGGCTCAAATTCCTTGTCCTCTTTTTTTCTATAAGGATTTTATTATTCCTGACTAACAAGATTACAACACTACTTTGCTAAAGATTGGGTTTTCTAGTTTTTTAGAACCTAAGAAAGACTAACTTGGTCCAATCACAGATCCAACAAAACTTCAGAAAAACAAAGAAAAAAAAGTCTGACCCACAGCAAAGGCTGGCCTAATTTCCAAGCATAGGATATATTACCTTGAACACTGAATAATTAACAGGAAAAGAGAAAAGGAAGGGAGGGAGGGAGAGAGGAAGGGAGGGAGGGAGGGAGGAAGGAAGGAAGGAAGGAAGGAAGGAAGGAAGGAAGGAAGGAAGGAAGGAAGGAAGGAAGGAAGGAAGGGAGGAAAAGGGAGGAGAGGAGGGAAGGGGAGAGCTGAGATGCAAGACTGTTACTTTATCTGCCCTTTAAAGATAAAGGACATGGGTTGGAGAAATGGCGCAGCAGTAAAGCATGTAAAGCACTCTTGCAAAAGACCAGAATGTGGTCCCAGCATCCACATCAGAGGGCTCACAATCGCCTCTAACTCCAGCTCCAAGAAATCTAACGCATACGTCTGCAGTCATGCGCATGCACAAGAGCACACACTACCTCCAAAGCATATCATTTAGAAAGAAAGAAAGAAAAGTTCTCCCCATCTTTATTCTCTCATTTAAAAGGTTCTGCAGCAGTGGTTCTCAACCTTCCTAATGCTGTGACCCTTTAATACAGTTCCTCATGTTGTGGTGGCCCCCAACCATAAAATTATTTCATAACTATTTCATAACTGTAAATTTGCTTCTATAATGAACTGTAATGTAAATATCTGATATTCAGGATATGTGATATGTGACCCCTGTGAAAGAGTCATTTGACTCACAAAAGGGTCATGACCCACAGGTTGAGAACCATTTTCTAGAGTAATTGTATAAGGGGGAAAACTCTAAGGACATTATCCCAAGGTAGATATCAATTATATTTGATAAAATAAACACAACAATCATTCTAAAATATACAAGAAAGTCATAGTATAATATTGAATATGGGTTTAAAAAGTCTTGATGAATACTGTGAGAGAGAGGATAAAGGACACAAAAATAAACAATATTTATTCTGGAGAGTAAGACACTAACTTGTCTCTATAAAACTGAGTCTATAACATAAATAGAGAAACCTCATGGAAAACGCATATTTGCTGAGGAATTTTTATATGATGAAATTTAAAAAAATAGGAAGCTGAGTTCTGTCTCTCTTTATCTCTGTCTCTTAAATAGAAAAACCAGACAGGTGAATCTGAACAACTGGGCAGATGGCCTTGACACAAGTCACTTAACCACAAACACAGGCCTGAGGAAGAGCTCTCAAGAAGAAATGTATTTGTGCTATGTGGGGTCAACTGTGTGGTGACACATTGTGTACCCCAATAAAGCTTACCTGGAGATCAGAGGACAGAGGCAGCCACTGAATTAGACACAGAGGCCAGACAGTGGTGCACACACCTTTAATCCTATCACTCGGGAGGCAGAGATCCCTTTGGATCTCTGTGAGTTCAAGGCCACACTGGAAACAGAGCCAGGCAGTGGTGGCACACACCTTTAATCCTAGTACTGGGAAGCACACACACCTTTAATCCCAGGAAGTGACATGGCTGGGGAGAGAAAGGTATATAAGGCACGAGGAGACAGGAATTAAAGTAGTTCTGCTGAGATCCTTTCAGGTGAGGAATCAGAGGCTTTCCAGTCTGAGGAAACAGGACCAGCTGAGGAGTTGGTGAGGTTAGCTGTGGCTTGCTCTGCTCCTCTTATCTTTCATTTTTCACCCCAATATCTGGCTCTGGGTTTTTTTTATTGGAAGATCATCTAAGATTCGAACAACACAACTGTATGTAAGTCAACGATTTGATCCTTTTAAAATGTGGACCAAAAGATGAATGTGACAGCACCATCCCTATTCCCTGCTTCCTGAGGAGGTTCTGAGGTATACAACAAAAACTTGATCGCACCAGGCCACCAGCCCTGGCTAAACATGGCCAGTGCACCACGTTGTAGGCAAAAATAAGAGCCCACCTTCTAGATTTAGCAGGTTAGCATCCAGATCAACTGTTTTCTGAGGAACCACTGCAAAGGAACAACTCTGCCTTTCAGTTACACAGGCATGAAAGCTACAGCAAGAAGCACCGAATGAACACTGAATGTACTCGGTGCTGAACGGTAACTTCACCATGTGCCGGGGCATTTAGATCTCATCGCCTGAAGAGTCAGTATTGCTACCCAAAATTTACAGAACACAAGGAGACATGGGCTCAGAGTCACTGAGAAGAACAGGCAGAGGAAGTACTCCTTGACCTGTTCCTACTTCTGTATCTGCATCCTGCAGGATACTCACCCCAGCACCGGCCTATGGGAGTCACCGTCCACGTTGGCAAATTGTTAAAATTTTTATATAAGCAGAGAACACGACCCAGGGTTTTGTTTTTTTTTGTTTTGTCTTGGTTTTTTGGTTTTTCGAGACAAGGTTTCTCTGTGTATAGCCCTAACTGTCCTGGAACTCCGTTTGTAGATCAGGCTGGCCTCAAACTTAGAGATCCCATGGCATTTGCTTCCAGAGTGGTGGATTAAATGAATTATTAAGAGTTAAGAACTGGCCGGGCGTTGGTGGCGTACGCCTTTAATCCCAGCACTCAGGAGGCAGAGGCAGACGGATCTCTGTGAGTTCGAGGCCAGCCTGGGCTACCAAGTGAGCTCCAGGAAAGGTGCAAAGCTACACAGAGAAACTCTGTCTCAAAAAAACCAAAAACCAAAAAACAAAACAAAACAAAACAAAAAAAAAGAGTTAAGAACTATGAAAATGAGTATTCAGAGACGGGTAATGCCTGGCGAGAACTCACCAACCTAAGACAGAGCACCTGTGTGGCCTGGGCAGGCGTCTCCATGATGGGTAAGGTGACCTGCTGACGTCCCACGCAACCCAAGTCAGAAGCTCATTTTTTAATAAAAGGGGGACCTGTAGGGCCCTGGCCCCCGTTTTGGGTAACTGCTGCCTTGCTTGCGCACCTTGACATTGATATCCTCCCTATGCTAATTCCCTACCAGGTTCCAACCTCCTGAATGCTTAAGAGAAGTTCCTTGTCTGTGTATCCTGAATAATGGGCGCTAACAGATTAGAAGCAAGATTGTAAAACATCAGTAGCGAACTTCTGTCATCCAGGGTCCTCCCATTGTGCTGTAAACCTGTATTTAAGACCTCTGCCCACCCTCAATAAATGACATTCGGCATTTAAAATTAAATATATATATATATATATATAAAATTGAATGAATACTGCGAATGTAATCTATGAATACCACAAATGTGATTAATATCATGAGTGTAATTAATGAATATCATGAGTGTAATTTAAAAAATAAATAAATAAATTTATTAAAAAAAAAAAAGAGTTAAGAACTAGCCGGGTGGCGGTGGCGCATGCTTTTAATCCTAGCACTTAGGAGGCAGAGCCAGGTGGATCTCTGTGAATTCCAGGCCAGCCTGGTCTACAGAGTGAGATCCAGGACAGGCACCAAAACTACACAGTGAAATCCTGTCTCAAAAAACCAAAAGAGTTAAGAACTAGAGGGTTGGAGAGAGAGCTCAGAGGTTAAGAGCATGGCTGCTTTTCCAGAGGACATGAGTTCAATTCCCAGCACCCATATGGCTGCACACAACTGTCTGTAACTCACTCTTGGGGAATCTGATACCGTACATGCAGGCAAAACACCCATGCACACAAAATTAAAATAAATTAAAAAAATAAAGAGGTACTCAGGACAGGAGACTCTTAATGGAAGGGCTCATATGTTCAAAATGCAATAAGATGCGTGTCTGAAGATGTCAAAATGAAACTCAGTATTTTGTACAGAAATTTAAAATTCTAACAACACAAAAAGAGTTACACATCCCTGAAACAGAAATAAAGATGTGTTTGCCAGCTTCAGCGGGTGTCACGGATGGTATTAGTTACTTCTGAGTTGTTGTGACAAAATTATCTACCAGAAACTACACATGAGAAAGAATTTGGTGGGCATGGTGGCACACACTTTTAATCCCAGTACCCTGGGAGGCAGAGGCAGACAAAGCTGTGAGTTCAAGGCCATCCTGATCTACAGAGTCAGTTCAAGGACAGCCAGGGATACATAGGAAGACCCTGAAGAGAAAAGAAAAAAGAAGGAAGGAAAGAAAGAATTCTCTTCTGGCTCCCAGTTTCAGAGGGCCTCTGTCTGCACAGAGGGGAGGAAGGGGAGGGTTTATAGTGACTGGTGCGTGGGGCAGAGGCTCCTCACATCACAGTGGACCAGATATCAAAGGGCGAGGAGCCAGGACTTTGAAATAATTGTTGAAGACTCTCTGCTAGCTACCCATTTCTATCAGATAGGCCCCACCTCCTAACATTTCCAAGGCGTACTACAACAGTGCCTTGATTTGGGACAAGTGTTTAAGCTTGTGCCTATCCAGGACTCTTCAGTTTCCAAGCACAATCCTGGCTTCTTTCCAACCAACTCCTTTACATCACTGCTCTGCTGCACTAAAACATCGGCTCATGAGAACCACATCTGACTTCCATTCAGGCCTTTAAAGACAAGCTGATTTTTCAGTAAGGACTCAGGGGGTTAATGGGACATGGCATTATACATCTTCATCACTAGGGCTGGAGCATTCCCCACAGGTGTTAAATCCTGGATAAATACATTTGTTCAGGGGGCCTTCTTATCCAGTGTCTTGCAAGGCATTAAAACTGATGTTTGGGGGAAATTGTCTCCAATTTGTGAAACTCAGAATCTACTTGGTGCGTGAAATATAAATATGTTGAGAAAATGAAAATGCTTTCCTCTTATGTTCATTAGGAAGAGTCTTTTGAAATGGAGCGGCAATCCTCACGTTATGTTTTATACACAGATGCACCAAGCAGCTATAAAGACAACTTTTTAAATATTAAAGACTTGGAGCTGGTTGTCAGCTGCTAAAGTAACTACCTTTACAAAACACTTAACATTGAGAACCATCGGATAGCATTACTTTCTTATTAAATCTACTTAATGTCAAGACTGCTTAGTGAGGGTCACTTGCAAGCTGAGAAGATATTTTTTATTAAACATACTTAATGATGAGTGTATTAAACACACTGTAATGCTGGGTGGGAGAAAGGGAGAAGAGCTGTAACTATTATAGAACAAACACTAAATGTCTGGAGCTGTACTTGCCCCAGATACTGCCCCATGAGGCACGTGCAGAATCAACTAGCTGTAGCCATACGTGGCTGATCAATCCCATTACATCTTTTCTGACACATAGGGCTGACCTATGTGGCCCAGGCTGGCTTCAAATTTATAATCCTCTTGCCTTTGATTCCTGAGTGGTGGTACTGCAGACAGAAACTACCATGCCCAGTTATCCAACAACATTGGTAAGTTCAATACACAAGCACATTTGCTTAGACCAATCAGCTACACATTTCATGCCTCACAATGACAAGTACACAGATTCTTTTTAGATCTATCAAAAACTGAAATCTGAGGTTCAAATTTATGTAGATGACTTGTATTGTCATTTAAAGAAGGCTAATATAGAAACCCAAATATTGATATGGAAAACATTCTAAAGCTTTTGTAAGGAGCACTTCTCATCTGTTTCCACCGTTATGTAAGAGAAAAAGATTCTTTTCTTCTTCCTCTATTGCATGTGGACACTTAATTTATACCAGAGAGGGTGAGCAAGTTCCCAAGCACTTCTTAGAGGCTTTACATGTTTTAAGATCTGTAGAGTCCTTGCTAATCACACATGGGGCCCTGAGTTTAATCCCCAAAGGCACAAAAAGAAAAGAAAGGAGAGAGAGGGAGGGCATATCTAGTCACATGATTGTGAGCTGGACAAAACCACAATGAGTCCACTGTACCGACTACAGATTGACTTTACCATTCTAACCTTGAAGGTGCAAGCATGTCACCCACTTAGGGTCCATGGAGAGAGATTTTAAAGGCAACCGAAGAAGGAATAAAATTTTCTTTCCTGTTAAAAAAGAGACATCTTGAGAGAGATTATTTCATTTAGTCTCCAAATTCATCCCATGAAGCAGATAACAAAAGGTTAAGGAAATGGGCTACACAAAGGTTTCAGACTGCCCAGAACTGGACCAGGAGCAAACGGGCTCATTTGACTGATTATTTTCCTTTACCCTTGGAGTTACCAAAGCCCAGCATTATGGAAAGGATGTTTATGTCCCTTCCCTCATTTCCAGACTGAAGCCCCAGCTGTAAGGCACTGAGATAGAGGCCTTTCTGTTGGATGAAGTAATGCCCGTGGAGCCCCCACGTGAGAATTTTAACCTTATGTGAAGAGGCAAGAAAGCCCGCTTTCTCCCTGCCTGCACACAGTGGGGAAGATGCCTCCCAGGAACACCTCCACACTGGCTCTGGATACTTTCCAGCTTCCAGAACCATAGAGAAACAAATTTCTGTTGCTAAACCACTCAACTATGGGCTACGGTATTCTGATGTGGCATTAGTCTGGGCATACTAATAGAACAACGGTTATAACATCAACAGCAGATACAAATAACCTGAGAATGTAGAATACAAGCCCTTAAAAGGGGTGATTCTGTTCTTCCCTGCCTGTGACACTAGGAACGTCTGGAGACACCCTGACTGTCTGTCATGGAGTACATAGGACCCAGGGACCTGCCACACAGAGCACCTGAGAAGGCAGTGATAGGATGAGGGCTGGAGACGTCGACACATCTGGAAGTACAATGCTGTGCTAGGAATGTAGCTCAGGAACAGAGTGGCTGCCCAACATGCACAAGGTCCTTGGTTCAACTCCCAGGAATCAAATGGGGGATGGGTGTGTGTGTGTGGAAAGCACAACATTAAGGTAAACTCCATAGAGCCTACAGTATGTCAGTAAGCCAACAGCAGTGACTTATCTATGTAAGCCTGGGTGGAGTGCCAGGGTAAACCCACACAAGCACTCTTTTCCTGACTGCGAGCTCCCAGTTCCTGGGATCACTAATTTAATCACCCCAGGACCAACTTTGCATATCTGTATACTTCGGATAAAAAGGAACACTTAGCTGATAAGGTCACAGGGAGATAAAACAGTGACATTAAATAACACCTGGCCCTGGCTCTGCATTCAGGACACCAGGGATGGCGGGGCTGAGGGTGGAGACCTGACAATCCTGCCTGAGTTATCTGAGTACAGAGCTATGCACAGGCGAGTGTCATCCCCAGCTACAACAGAGCGCGATGGAGTGTGCCCTGGAGGCCGTTTAATCAGAGCAGGGTACAAATTACCCAGCATTTGTCTTCCGGCTTCTTCTGGAGCACACAGCTTTAGCAACTGCTTTTCTTGCTGTTTATTTATACTGTTTCTTTTTGGAACAAAATCTCAGTAAAAGTGCTCTAGGGACAGTTTTATCTCCCCACCCCCACCCTCACCCTCAAGAAGTGGCATGTAAAAAGGAACTGGGAAAAAGGATTCGGGATAGTGCAAGTCACTGAACACCAAGGAGAGTGAGGTGCAAGTGCCTGTGGTGAGGCCCTCTAACCTCTACACACTACATTAGCAAATTCTGATTTCTTCAGATCCTTGCAGCATAAGGACTGATGAAGTCCCGGCCAGTGTCCCCAAATAATGACAGGGCTCAGACACAAGGGCAGAAAACCCAGAAGGAAGCATTTTTAGTTATAGTAACTGGAATTTATTATGCTCCACTTAGGATTATTTAAATTTGTTTGTTCTTTTAATTTTAATTAATTATTTATTTATTTGGTTTTCTAAGACAGGGTTTCTCTGTGTAAACCTGGCTGTCCTGGAACTCACTATATAGACCAGGTTGGCCTCAGAGATCCACCCGCCTCTGCCTTGAGAGTGCTTGGGACTAAGTGCGCCCACCACCACCTGGGAGTTTATATTTTTTGTTTTCTTTCTTTCTTTCTTTCTTTCTTTCTTTCTTTCTTTCTTTCTTTCTTTCTTCCTTCCTTCCTTCCCTTTTCTTTTCTTTTCTTTCTTAATTTTTGTTGTTTTTTTTTTTTTTTTTTTTTTTTCAAGACAGAGTCTCACTATGTAGCTCTGGCTATCCTGGAACACATTATGTAGATCAGGCTGGCCTTGAACTCACAGAGTTCACCGGCCTCTGCCTCCCAAGTGCTAGAATTACAGGCCTGGCATTATTGTTTTTCTTAACCTAACATGGAATTCCTTTTGGGGTTTCTGAAACTCAGCAAGTCACTAAATGGAAGCTTAGCTTTAGCCGTCTAGTGCTGAGTCAGGTAACTACAACAAAAGACAGAGCTCAAATGATTTCCCTCCGTGAACACGGCTCGTTTGCCCAAAGCACTCTTCACTTTCTCAACTCTGTAATTTCCCCTCGAGTGACTCAACCCACCTAGCCCTGGCGAGGTAAGATGTTCACTCTGTGCATAAAGCAGTGCCTGACATAAAGAAAGCATTGGGTAGGGTGAGTATATCACTGAACTAACATGACATTAATTCCTCACTCATAAAATCTACAGGTAAGAACTAACAATGTCCCTCCCATTGCTGGACCTAGGCCTACATCTGCCTGAGGTTTAAGTATGACCCAGAGCCCGAGAGAACAGCCTCAGCGAGGACCGTATCCAAGATGAAGAATATCGCAGTGGGTGGACCCGCCAGCTTTCCAGCTAGAAGCTACAGCTCCTCCATTAGAGAATGATAAATGTCACTGTCATAATCAGAAATTTTCTGCGGTTTCCAATGTGCTGGCTTTTACGCTGAAAGCCAAAGCATTAATAAAGCAATTGAAGGAGTTGGATTATAAGTCTATGAATGTCAGTGGCCAGGTTTCCCATATGTCACTTTGCGGTAATAAAGGACTTCAGAGAGAGTGCTCGGGACTGGGCAGAGCAGTATAGCTGCATTTTTAAACAGTGGATGGTGAAGACAGGACCAAAAACAAATAAATGAGAACGATGAAGGCAACTCAATCAATCACTTTGCCCACAGACATGCTAATGCACTATTGGTACACTCTCTGAAATGTACCTGAAGGATCTGCACACCTTCTCAACTCCAGCCCATCACACCCACTTCTCAGGGCAGAACAACTGAGCCACAGCCTTCCTAGGTGGCTTTAATGCAGCGAGGTCTCTGCTTTGCAGGTGAGGTTAAGGTTTCTGGAACACCAGTGGTGCCAAATCACCACAGATTTGTGTCCACTTCTCAGAGAGGCTCTTGCTTAGAGAAACGGGCCACCAAATGGAGTCTAAAGCCGGCACCATTCTGGAGCCCCCAGAAAAGTCTTGACATTCATAGGGCCCACAGACTAACTTTAAATGTTTGGGGGTGGGGTGCATGGTAAGCTGTCCCCAGCCCAGCAAGGCTAACTCCCTCAAAGGCACAGGGGTCTGCCTAGGATGAGATCCCAGTGTGGGCACCTGCCCTGCCTCCAAACACTTAATATTCTCAACCACCATCCAGATCAATGTAGCGCAGTCCTATTCCCCAAGGAGGAGCCATGGACGAGGACAGCCACGTGCATCTAGTTAATTTAAAAGTAATAGAGTGAGATTGCTCCCATTACATTTATCGAACTGGCCCTCAAGTGGCTGGCTGCAGTGGCAGCTAAGTATACTGGTAGGACTCACATGGAAAACCCATCAAAGCCACGGCTCAGATTTTATTTATTTTTTAATCATGCATGGTTTTCTTCTGCTACTGTCGATGCGCTGAAACTTTTCCAGCGTGTGGATGCGGACTGAGGCTCCCGCACTGCTTTCTGGCCATCACTCATCTGTTCTTGTCATCCAACAGGACAGCTGCTGAGAGTTTTAATGGACACACACCTTGAAGTCACTGACAAGCCAGGAAGAACACGAGAGAAGGGTCTGAAGGGCAGGCCACCAGCAGCATCCAACACGACAGCAGCTGCTCCCTTTAAAGACCCTCCCAGGGTGCAGCATACTGATGCACCCCTTTAATCCCAGCACTGGGGAGGCAGAGGCGGGAAAACACACCACATCCCAGGGGGCTTGGGCTACATTACCATATTTTATAAAATTAAAAAAAAAAGAGTTTGTGCCCCAGCTTTCCTGTACGATAAACTTAGAGAAAACTGCTAATTTAGGTCTCCTGTGAGAATTAAAGACATTTGGATTGGGCTGGAGACATGGTTCAGTGGTTATGAGCACTAGCTGCTCTTTCAGAGGTCCTGAGTTTGATTCCCAGCACACACATGGTGACTTACAACCACCTTTAACTCTAGTTCCAAGCGAAGACCCTTTTTTTTTTTTTGCCTCCACAGGCACAAGGCATATGTGTGATACGCATACAAACATGGGGGCACACCACCCATACACATAAATAATGCAAATTTAAAAGAGAAATTGGACATTGTAAGATGTCTCGGGCAGTAAAGTCACTTGCCGCACACACCTGCCCAAAGGAATTTAATCCCCAGAACCCGAGGAAGGTGGAAGGAGAAAACTGAGTACACAAAAGCCACCTCTGACCTCCACACATGCCCTGGTGCATGCCTACAATCCCTATCATGAACACACAATAATAATTAACCTTTTAAAAAAGCAGTAACAATGATATTTGTGGCACACGCATTGAGTGGCCTCTGAACAGAACATTAACTCATATTGTCATATCCTCAAGAATATCATCAGCTAACAATGGTTTCTGGACACTCCAGAAGAGTTGCCAAAGGGCTGGAAAGATGCCTCAGGAGATAAGAGCACATAGTGCTCTTGCAAAGGACCTGGGTTCAAATCCCATCACCTATGTGAGGTGACTCAGAACAACCTGCAACTCCAATTTCAAGGGATCTGAACACCTCTAGAACACCTAAACTCATGCAGACAGACAGACAGACAGGCAGACTTGCCAAGCTCTTTCTTACTCATGCCTTTTCTCTTGAATTTACACACACTTGCGGTGGGGAAAGGCTTCTCAGCTGTCATATAGGATAGAGCAGCTTCTCAGAGGAAGGACAAGCTGGGAGTGAAGTCTAGAGGAAGAAGGCAGCAGAGTAAGGAGTAAGTAGGAGATCAGTGGTGCTGGAGCACACAGGACATGGAAAGAATATTTCCAGATGCAACTGACTGGGAGAGCAGGCAGCCATCAGGAAACGCACATATCTCAGCCTCATGGTACATCCACGCCAGCATGCCAGGCAAGCTGAACAACCTTTGTGAGATTAAAACAAGATGAACTCATCATGTCTCTATCTCAGAACTAGGCCAGTCATTCAACCATTTCAATATTATCATGAGGGAGCGATTTTATAGACAAAGCCTGTGCAAATCTTGCCATCTGATTCCCCTTAGCATTAATAGTTTTGCCTGACAAAACCATCTGTACCAGCTGAAAACTCTCCTCTTGAAGTCTCTTACACATGAGGAGGCGTCATGATTTTTTCACTGATCTGAAATTAAAATTTCCAACCATAAAAAATATATTTAGATCCAAGGCTACGTGTCACTTCTGAAATCTTGTCATTTAAATCACGTTAGATGTTGAATGAGATATAGGTGAAATTTAACTTTCACTGTGGTTTAGTCTCGATCACAGAAAAATTTATAACCTAGGAGTAAATCTTGCTGTCAGGCACAACATCTTCACTAAATCAGATTTGTGGCTTCCCTCCTTCCTCCAACACTATTGTAGAACTGAAATGTTCTTCACTAAAACCCAGTTGTTTCCTTCTTTCCTGGCCACAAAGGCCCAGCTGAGGTTACCAGTTCAACACTGGGCACTTATGGAGTTGCCTGCAATTCTACACCATGTAATCTGGCTTGCTCACAAAGTTGTATGTTGGATATGTTTACTCATATCTGTACAGATTCAATCGGAAATAACTGGTCAGGCAGAGGTCACCAGGAAACTCTCCAATAAGCTGCTTTCCACTTCAGTGTTTATCCCCAGCAGCCTGGTGGTTACACTACCCCTGTGTTCCTCAAGTCAATGTGTCCCTCGGCTTTTGTGAGCACAGGATATCCCATCTCAGTGTTCTTGGCAGACCCTGATGCCCTGGGACCCCGACTGTCTCCTTCATTCATTGTAAGTCAAAAAACTCCAGTGGGACAGTACACAGTGAAGTCTACTCCCACCAGGCCTCAAGCGTTTCTCCTGATGTCCAGCTCTGACACAGTTTATGAATGGCAGGTCCATAGGAACCACTGTTCTCTCAGACTTCCCCCAAAGGCATATATTACAGATGTGAAAAGCAGAATCCTGGCACAGTGGTGCACACCTTGAATTCCAGCAGTTGAGAGGCAGAGGCAGGCAGATCTCTGTGAGTTCGAGGACAGCCTGGGCTACAGAGTGAGACCCTGGGGAGAGAGAGAAACAGAATCCATATTCTGGCCCAGGCCTTTCCATCCAACGCTCACCTTCTCAACACAGCACCACCGTGAACCCAGCTGCATTAACCCAAAGCCTCCACTGCCTCTGTCTGCATTTTCCCTCCACACTGAACACAGAGACTTGCTCATTGCCACTGCTGTCCCCAGCCGGCCTCCAGTGGGATCTAGATAAACAAGCACCATCACTTTGGCTCTGTTGTTTCCTGAGCCTCTCAAGGTCACTTTGGGTGGCAGGCCTCCTCAATATCTCCCATTGTCCACACTGCTACCTCACTTATCTTCTGAAGACATAGATCTACGTATGTCAATTCCCACTTCCGGATGTTTGAAAGGATTCTCATTCCCCTCAGGGTAAAAATCTAAGCTCCTCAGTGTAGTGAGCCATGTCTGTCTTCCTGGCCACACCTCTGGTGAGGCCCTTCTGACTCTGTCACTGTCCATTAGCCATCTGGTCAGTACCTCACATGGCTGAGTCTCTCCTCAGGCTTTTCCATCATACTCTTCTACCCAGGTCCTCTGTACTTTCCACGCTGAGGAACTCAGAGCTCCTCCTCAGAAGTGTTCCAATCCCCGAGCTTCCATGCCCGGTAGGTCTGTCACCTCCTCATGTTCCTCCAGTGCGGCCTGTAGTTATCTGTTGGCACACAGACTGGGATACAGTAGTCCTCAATCCCTCTTTGTTGACTAGTTGCTGTAGCAGCAGCTGGGTCATCTCAAGTTCCTGTCCGCTCAGGAGGTGAAGCAGCCGCCATTTCACATGAAGTCAAGGGCAATTCCTTTTCTTGTGAAGCTCTTTCCACACTAATTCCTTAATTGAGACTCACATCATATCCTCAGACTTGTCTGCAGCCCAGTTTTTCTTTCATATTGCCAGCTGCTCATTAAGGTGCTCCTCATCCCCAGGCCATGATTTATGAGTCCTCTTCCACTCCCTGGGCCCCGCCTCCTCAACCGTCCCTTGCTGGTCAACTGATTGATCAATGGTGGCATTTCCAGTAAAAGCCTGATTCCCTTTCCCCGTAATTAAGGAGCATGCACAAGCTGACTAACACCTATTTAACACAAATTCTACTGTAAATCCCCAGGCTGGAACTTTTCATTTTTAGAAATGTTGTATCATCTATTAAAAATACCAATTAGTCTTATGTAGATACTGTCTTCTTCCTTATGTCTAAAACTGACTTAGAGCAATATTTCAATTACACTGTTTGTGGAAACAACAAATTTATGAGAAATTTGATAGGCTGACCTTGGACACCAAAGGTTCCCCAGGTCCCTGAGAATTTATGCAGATTTTATTTCCTTTGGGAGTCTGTCATTAAAACTTTCATTTTAAAAAGGCAGAAAGTGAAAGAAAAAAACCCAGGATAATGTTTTCATCATTGAAAAATTGTATGCATCTACAGAATACATCCACATAACATATCTGCTTATGCTTAGATATACAGAGTTTCACTAAAAGCCTCATGCAATTTAAAACTTGAGTAACTCAGGATATGTGAACGATAGTGGCAAACTGTAAACAGTGTATTTGTTCATCAAACCCATCTCCTTTAATGGAACATGGGGATGATCATGAAAGCAATTTATGAAGTCATTCAACCACAGCCAGAAAATGCAAGTTGGAAAATTATGTTGGACAATGCTTGGTGACAGGTGGAAAAGGGCCAGACAATAGGAAACGCACAACATCATTTTAGGAATGTTAGTCTTGCATGGATTTATAATTCACATTTTATTATCATTATGATACAAAGTCTAGAGCAAATGCAAGGTCTCCTCAACGAAGCCCCGAGCCCACTGAGGGAAGAAAGCATGTGCCGCCGTCTGTGCATCTTCCCGACTTCTCCCGCATTCCAGCACAGTCAGAACGGACACGGCTGGCTGCAGTAAGAGGAGCCTGAAGGTCACCCACGGAAGAGTCAATCTGCCTTGGGTTTTAATTTATGTGTTTTTAAAATGTGGACAGCATCCAGATGGTAAGTTTTCCAACGGGGTGGGACAAATTAATAAATAAATAGCCCAAGCATCTCTTCAGAGGACATGCTGCTGTCTGACTTGTTCATAAATAACATCTAGTGCTCTAGCCATTTTTAAGGGCATGCTAGGGATGTGCAATTTAGGATGACACCCTGGTCACCCTTTAATAATGAGCATGTCTCTGAGAATACACACACTTCTCTGTTCTTGGAGCCTGTGACAACGCGAGACAAACCTGGGACGATGAGATGGGCGGTGCCCCTGGAGGGACTCTGGGGCCTGCTGTGTGCAGCACTCTGTCCAGCGGTTAAAAAGGAGTTCTGTACCAACTGACACTGATGCTGACCCAGTGTGGCGATGTCTCCACAGAAGCTACAATGAAAATTCTCCTTGGATGAGCGAGCTGATGTGTGGAGAGTCTTCCCTGTCTCTTCTCCCCTGGTAACATCCACACAGGTGTAAGCTTGTGACACCATCTTTGTCTTTATATTAAATATAAAGAGCCGAGTGTGAGCACCATCCCCTGATATGTACACGCAGGATGGATCAGACACCTGACCATCAGCAGCAAACAGGAAGAGGCCATGAAGACACCAGTGGAATCTGACACCATAAAACAAGGCTGCCTTTTGCTTCTGTCCACATTTGTACCCATGCTCCCTAAGACATTTCTGTGTCTTTGTAATCAAGTGGTCAACTGTTAAGCTGACTTTTCTTCCTTGTCTTCTGGGTACAAGGGTCATAAAAGATGGCACTATTTTGCCTTCAGAGCATGACCTAAAATTTCTTTGGATATACAATATACAACATGGTTTAATGAGGTTTAATGAGGGATGAGAGGGACATAAAATACCATAGCAAACTCCTGTTTGCCTAAGTTTGATCTACGTGATTTCCTTCTGGCTAAATTAGCGACAGGATTTAATGAAACCACGCATTTCATAATGTGTTTGGTCATGCATTTCAGTTTTGTTTGGAATCAAAATCCTTCCTCTTCTAGAATATGACAGATTAAACTATTAAAAATGTATAGGCGGTAATTAGTGTACAGTTGCCAGGAGCACAAGAATATTTTCCCATATAATGTGGATCCACCGCAGAAAGATCATATTGGAAAAGCTTTTCTTAAATGACAAGAGGTGCCTGTGTTTTGATACAATACTAAAAGGGCATTTTTATGTGTGCATGTACATGGGCACACTTGCATTCATATGGAGGTGCAGCTGGAGACTAGGGGTTGACATAGGGTATTTTCCCCATTCCTCTACAACTTATTTTTTGAGAGAGGGTCTCTCACTAGCTGTAACTCACCAGTTTAGCTAGGCTGACTGGCCAGCACACCCCAGGAATCTTCCTGTCTCCACCTCCCAACAGAATTACAGGTATGCCCAGCCATGGCCAGCTTTGGGTATGGCAGATCCAAAAATTTGGCCCTCATGTCTACACAGCAAGTACTTTAGCAACGGAGACATCTGCCTATTACAGGAACATTCCGGAAAGTCTTCCTTTCTGCAGATGATGCCTTTCTCCTCTTTAGAAGAAAAAACACGGAGATTCCAGCTTCCAGTAAACCACCGCCTCATCCTCTCAGTAATTAATGGATGCTGTAATACCTAGGAACCCTAAAGGATATTTTTCAAGCCTTAAATGCAGGCTGGGCTGATTCACGAATAGAACATTTCCAAAGATCTGTGGAGTAAATAATCATGAGAACAAACACTTGCCCAGAGCAATCGACACACTCCAGATTTCCAACAAGTGATGCGATTTTTTATTATAACAAGGAAAATTACTCACTGAAACAAACAAAAAAGTGCCTTCTTTTCCAACCCCTGGCCTTGTCTTATAGATGAACACACACATTTCCTGGATGATCATTTAGCCAATTCTTTTTTTTTCCCCTTGTGTTGGCTCTGGGGCACATTTTTTGATGGATTTGGAAAGCTGTGTTCATGAAGGACGTTTATTTCCTTTGCTAGGCTTCTGACTAGGGTAAAATCTGATTAAGCTAGCCTACAGGTAAATTTTTGTCAACTACTTGGCTTAAAACACAAGTCGACACTTGGAAAAATTTGGAGGAATTAGAGTTAGCATGGCATACAGGCTTTTCATGAAAGCAGCAGGCAGACTCTTGCCTCTGCTAAGACCCTGAAGGTCTGCGGTCCTCCTGGTGGCTGCACGGGGAGGGGATTTGACAGACCTGGGCACAGGTCATGCACTGGGCAGGGGAATGTGGGGAAAAGGCTCTGAGGTAGAAGGGCAGCCACTGGTGGCCGTCTATTCCTCATAACCAGCACAGTGAAAGGTGGTTTAGGTCACAGCCCTGGGGAGCTGGTATGGCATTGTGGGGAACACCATTTCCCTAAAGGAAATGTTTAGGTGAGTTAGGTGAGTCCAGGTGGTAGGTCTTTTTTCTTATATTAATTAACAATTTTAAAAATCAACTGGAGAAAATTTTTTAATTTAATATGCTAAGCTTCATCCCTGATTTGCCCTATTCAATTGTCATGGGGTGGAGGGCAATGAAAAAAGGGGGCAGATATATGTCCTTTTCCTAAGTGATAACTATGGTGCCTCTCAGTAACTACTGGGGTGAATAATGCTCTGACTCAGTAGTTATGACAAGGGTAGTAGCCAATAAAACCATGGCTCGCATCCACTGGCTGTGGGGGGCACCTTGTCAAGTACTACCTATATACTTAAGGTATTTTTATATACCTGCTTTGGAGATAAAAAACTGGGGCTTGCCAAAATAAAGCCATGGGCCTGCGTCCTGCAGGGAAGAATACAGGCTGTGATTCACACCCAGACACACATGGGAATATAAATCACTCACATTGGCCTGCTATGATATTCTTGAGTCTCCAAATGAACATAAGGGAGGTACCCATGGCAACGAGAAAAATTTACTGAGGTGCAGAAAAGCCAAGACACATAGTTAATATTAAGACATTAAGGGCTGGGAAGATGGGCTAGTGGGTGGGAATACTTGTTGCACAGGCATGAGGACTCCAGCTGAATCCACAGCACCCATGCAGAAAAGCAATGCATGGCTCTCAGCACGCTCCAGATTCAGCAGGAGACCAGGACAGCTGGGTCCTCCTCAGGCCTTCATACACCTGTGCACAGGAACAACAGCCACACATGTATGTCCCTGCATGACACGCACACACAAATACACAAGCATGTCCCTGCATGACACACACACAAACACACATGCACGTTCCTGAATGACACACACACATAAACATACATGCACGTTCCTGAATGATACACACACAAACACACACAAACACACATGCACGTTCCTGCATGACACACACACAAACACAAACACACATTCACGTTCCTGCATGACACACAAACACAAACACACATACACGTCCCTGCATGACACATACACATAAACACACATGTACGTCCCTGCATGACACACACACATAAACACACATAAATACACATGAAACAAGATGAATGAAAATTAGAATTTTACAAATGCTATAGCATTGTATTTTCAATACTTAAGAATTTCTGGAAACTTGTTTGTAAGAAAATCCAAGACTAACCAAGGACAACACAATACAGTCATCATCAAAGCCTTCTGTGTGATAAAAGCTGCTTCAGCCTAGGAAATCAATTCCATTATGGCTATTTATGCAGCGGTGCTAGTAAATCTGTGAGAAATAAACCAGCTTCACTTGCTCCATTGATTGCCCGGGCTTAAGACAGATGGCTCTTGCAAACCCTAATGCATGGGTTGCAAAATCATTTTTCTCTTTAATAACATACCCTTTATTGAAAAAGAAATCATTTAAGCATCATGACAATAAGGCACCACAATTTCTATTAACCTTTTCAAAAACTTGTGATTAGAAATGTATGAGTAAAATATGAGAAAGAATATAAAAATGGTCTTCCCTTCTATGAGCCAGTAAGTGAGGAAGTCACGTGGCAGTGTTCTTCCCTAAGCCTGGTAAACATCAGTCGTGCCATCATTGAGAATTCACAGCCCACCCCCACGACATTCTCTAATCAGACTACTCATTCTAGCATAAAATGATTATAATTTCTACCCTAGTACAAAAGACAATTTTATGAAACCTGGGAATTTTTAAGGACAGGTAAGTTTTTGTGGAAAAACTTTAATAACTGATGTCACACGAGAAGAATTTGAAGGGACAATTTCTTATAGTTGTAAACAAAGAAAATCTTAGACACTTTTGGGGTTCTCAAATTCAACTTAAAAAACAAACCCAGTTTCTATAAAAAATATTTTTTCAAGCTGGTCAGAGGAGGCTGGTGGATCTCTGAGTTCGAGGCCAGCCTGGTCTACAGAGTGAGTCCCAGAACAACCAGGGCTACACAGACAAACCCTGTCTCAACTCACCCCCTTCCCCTGTACACCCACCCCCCAGAAAAACCAGAAACATTTTGAAAAAAAATCATACCAAGCCGAGGATTTTTAGAAAACATGCAGAGAGAGGCACAGAGACACAGAAACTAGTTTTGTGCTTCTCAGCCTTCTACCCAGATCGTATAACTCTACTCTCAAACAGCAGAGAAGAACACTGTGCCCTCCAAAGGCATCTTAGCAGCATCACCATGGCATGTCAGGGCTGGTGTCTGTCTAGTGTGTGCAAGGCCTGGTTTCTAGGGAGAGCACGAGGGGGATGGGGAAAGAGGGAGGGGGAAGAGACAGAGAGAGAGAGAGAGAGAGAGAGAGAGAGAGAGAGAGAGAGAGAGAGAGAGAGAGAGAGAGAAGGGTGTATTGCTATATATAATGCACTCAGACCTGTAATTTTTTAAAAATAAGTTGACTTCTTTGGCACAGAGGTGGGTAGTGACAGCTAGAGATTGCACACACTGGAATCTGAAGCGCCTCATCCCACTCCATTGTGCAGCATCTAACTCTGATTTCTGATTTCTCTGCCCATACAGACCTTCTAATCCAGCTTCTACCTGCTGCATAGACCCCTCCCTTCTAACTGGGTCATAGCATGGCTTTCAGACTGTGAAAAGAACTCACACTGACCAACTACTAAGGCTAGGCAATGAGTGCAACAGTAGTAGAACCTGCTTTTCAGGACAGATTACTACAGAAAAGGAGATAAATGTCTTCCCATCGTCCACTGAACTAGACAATCTCAAGGCCAAACCCCTAAAACAAAATCCTACCGGAGCCCCTCAGCTCAGTGTTCTGACGTATTTTCCAGATGCACACATTCAAACAGCCCATCGTGTGAGCAACCCTAACCTACAGGCGCTAATTCTTAGAGGTCCAAAAAAATCTCATTTCTTTAAAAAACCCAATTACAGTGGAGGTGAGACATGCGAGAAGGTGAGGGAAAAGAGCTACAGAGGGAAACAGCTGGACAATCCACCGCGGCTACCAAACTGGGTCAGACAACTGGAGAACAGAACAGAAGAAACAAAGACTCAGCTGATTTTCCGGGTGCACCTTTGTACCAAGAGTCCTGAGCACAGCTCCGGAAACGTCCTCAGCAGTCTGCTTCTGCTCAGTCCTGCACTGGCCAAAGACAAGCTGTGGTCCCATGAGCTTTTCCTCAGCATTAGGTCATTCCTGTACTGCATGCTTACTGACGTATTTACAGTGTCTGGGGTGGATCTGAGGAGGTGTTAGTGTAGTTGATTGACAGAGTAATATGCACTGCTCTTTCCGTATTCTGTCTTATTCAATATTTAGAGCAGATAATTTAATGATAACATGTGGCAGTACAGTTAAGCTGTGGCTTTTATAGTTTAAATTTAATTAATTAGAACTTTGTTAAATAACAAATTCATTTTTTGAATTTATTTATTGTATTATTTTAATAAAGAGACAGAAAAATTGATGACATTTTAAAAGATGAATAGCCAAGGGGAAAAGAAAAAGGACTGAGATAAAAACTGTATCACCAAGAAATAAATTACATATTTTGTTAGGGGGAAATAGTAGCTTTGTTTTCTGTAGAAATGATAGCTCCACAAAAAAGCAACTTCTAGCACATATACAAATGACTCTGAAATATAAGCATCACTAGGTTTGTTATCTCAAGCTGCTCTGAGGTGAGTTTCAGACCCCTAAGGTGTATCACTGCAGTTCTTAGCAAATCCAATTACTAATCTGCCCGGGACTCTATCGATCCCGAAGTCAATCTCTGCACCGATCACCAAACCAGGGTCCGTACCCACGCATAAGAACATTAGACGTGTCAGAAGAATGGAAGTTCCTATTCAAATCCAGGTCCTGCCACGCTGACACCACCATCGCCATCCATGCCATAATCTGCTTACACTGAACAAAGCCTGCTGGGTAAGTCCTGCTGAACTGTCTACCCTTCCCCTATCAACAGACACAAGCATTGATTCTGTTATGCAGTTATGACAGGCGGAAAGGGCCATTCATGAAGGTGCTGGTGTCTGGTGCCCTCATGGACAGATACTTACCATCACCATCTAGTTCTAAATCTGCGACGGAAGATCCCTAATGTGTTCAATTAGATAAGAGTAAAAACAGTGGTTCTGTTCCTTTAGTCAATACAAAGAAAACAAACAAACAAAAAATCCACAGCACTAAAGCAGGTCCCGTAAGAAACCAGGGCACTACACTTGGCACAGATTTAAAGAAATTGAGGAGACTCAAATGGTCCTTCAGCGCAGCATGCTGGTCACACACACACACACACACACACACACACACACACTGAAGTCACTCACAGAAGCCTTCACTGGGAAGTGTTTGTTTTGCTTTGTTTTGAAACAGGCTCCCATTGTGTAAGCCCTGGCTGGCCTGGAACTTGCTATATAAACTAGGCTGGCCAACACAATGCAATGGAGACACTGTGCCATCCACATAATGATGCACTCTTGGCTTTTCCAATAGAAGTTTCTAGCTTCATTTATAAAGTCAGACAGTCTGACTGAGGCTGGCTTATATCCCTAAATGCCACCAAAGCATTGTCAGTGAACACTATCTCTTTCACCTTCACACATATGAATGCCTGACCTTAGGTCACCAGAGTTAAACCCAGATATTCTTAGCTGGATGCTGCTAACAGGGACTGAGGAAAGAGCCAAAATGACAACCAATGATGGAACGCAACAATAAACTCTGTGGCATCTCCATCACAGAAGCAGAAACAACATTTACACATGGCCTGGTATGTGACAGTCCACAAAGCGCTGTAATAATTCCCATAAAAACTCCCACCAGATGAGCCGTTAGCTCCGGGTGTCAGTTCACAGAAGGGAAAGATGTTAACGAGTGGTCCAGAATGGTCCAGCATCCCACCATCAGGAAGCAGCAGTGACGGCATCTCAGCGGCAGCCTGGCGGCTCCATGGCCCTAGCTGTTGGCATTAACCACACTGAGAACTCTGGAAGCTGTAGAAGGCACTGCCTGGGTGCAGGCCGCTCCCCCCCAAAAAAGACTCCATCTCCTAGTGAAAGCAGGGTTGGAAAATTACGTGTGGCATGTTGACATTTCTGTATGTTTTCAAGAAAAGCATACTCCCTTTAACTCATGTTAGATATGACTTTGGTAAAAAAAAAAAGATCATAAATGATTTGGAAATTTTATTTTTATCCTTTCACATGCTATTTTTCTACTTGTTTGTGACTAAAAAATAAGGTCTTTGAAAGGACATTAGATTAGACTCAGTGTGTTAGGGCTCCCCACCCCCTCATCTTAAAATAAAATGCTTTAATTGTGAAAAACAACCTATGGAATGCAGTGAGATATAAATAAGAAAGTAAGTGATTCAGAAGGACTAGGAAAAGGTTCAACATCCTTTTGGAGGTCATAAGGCTGCCTATGAGCGTACTCACTTTGATAGTGTTAGTGTCTCTAACACCACTACAAAGCAATGCAAACATGTCTGGACATCAGCCAGTCACTGTGTGATCAATGGAAAAGGACCCTGAAGGGATGATTAGCTTCCGTGACTGCTTTGGATCAGATCTACTTTAGGCTCTTCAGAGATTTCTATCAGAATAACCTCTCTCGGCTCAGGTTTTGTTTCCGCTGAAAAATGGAGGTAGTGGATGTTAATTAATTGCTACATCTGTAGAAGAATTTCTTAAATGATGATTAAATAACAACATATAAACACTGCTCTGAGTATATATAGAGTCAAAACTCAATTGTTATTATGCTAGGTGCTTCTAGCATTTATTATTGATTTATTTGTTTGAGATAGGTTCATACTCTGTAGTTCTGGATGTCTTAGAAATTGCTGTAAATCCGTGTCTGGGAGTGAAACCTGGTACTCTCCTGCCTCACCTCCCAAATGTTTGATGTTACAGTGATAAACCCCCATGTCTATGTACTGTTTTAATGTACAAGATTTGTGTTTGTGGAATATACCATGATATTCTGACATATGGACATCACTGTGGAATGACTACAAGCTAATCATGTACCTGTCACTTCACTTATCACCTCTTACGGTGGGAACATTTTTAGTATATTCTCCAAGGGTTTGAGTATGGCTGTGGTTCAGCAGTTTCCTAAGCATTAGCTGGTCAAGCATAACACCATCACCCACAAACAAAAATTGCAACAAACAAACAAAAACCAACAAAACACCCACCAAACATACCCAATGTACTTTCTGAGAAATTTTTAAGAATATAATCAATTGCTACTAACTATAGCCACTGTGCTCTGCTCCAGACCTAAACATTTTGCTCTTCTACCAGGAGACACCAGATTCTCCAGAGGGACTGAGCTCAGGACTGGCACATGCCACCAGCATGGGAACTGTGTGACAAGTTGTAACCAGATTCTTCAGTACAGTCTGCTTCTCTAGGCCCTCTTTCCACTAAGGCTGCTGGTTTTGTTTGCTTTGTGCTGCTGTGACAATAACATTCTGATCAAAAACAATGTGTGGTGGAAAGGGCTTATTTTATCTTACAGGTTACAGTCTACCATTGAGGGGTGCCAAGGCAGGAACTTGAAACACAAACCATGGAAGAATGCTTAGTGGCATACTTCCAGGCTCACATTTAGCTATACCATCTCTATACAGCCCAGACCTACCTGCCTAGGAATGGCACTGCCCACAGTGGTGATATTTGTGTTCCCCAAAATATTGTGCACCCTACTAAACTTATCTGGGGTCAGAGAACAGAACAGCCATTAGATATAGAGGCCAGAAAATGGTGGCACACACGCCTTTAATCCTAGCATTCCAGAGTCAGAAATCTGTCTGGATCTCTGATTTCAAGGCCACACTAGAAACAGCCAGGCGTGGTAACAAGAGCCTTAATCCCAGGAAGTGATGACAGTAAGGTATATAAGGCACGAAAACCAGGAACTAGTCTGGTTAAGCTTTTAGGCTTTGAGCAGCACAGTTCAGCTGAGAACCATTTGGATAAGGACACAGAGGCTTCCAATCTGAGGAAACAGGATCAGCTGAGAATTTGGCCAGGTGAGGTTGGCTGTGGCTTGTTCTGCTTCTCTGATCTTCCAGCATTCACTCCAATAACTGGCCTCAGGTTTGTTTTTATGAATAAGACCCTTTAAGATTCATGCTACACAGTGGGCTGGAATTTTCTGTATCAATTAGCAATCAAGAAAATACCCCACTGGCACATCTATAGGCCACTCTAACAGAGATTTTCTCAACTGAGCATTTTTCTTTCCAGGTGTGTCAAGCTGGCAAACAAGATTAGTTATCACAGATACATAAGACAAAGTTGCTTTGTTCTAAGAGAATCTGTTCAAATCTGTTAAGATGCCCAGCACAGTCTATTCTGATAATTCCCTCAAGAAATGAGGCAAGCTTACTTGCCATCAGAAATAAAAACATTGTGCCTATTGATCTAACACTTGCTGTCCTTGATCCATATCCTCACCTAAACAAATCTGGGCCCTCCTTTCCAGGGAAGTGTCATATTCCAAACTGCTCACACTGTGTCCTAACACAGTTGATCATCATGAACCTAATACTCTGTATACCACAGAAATGCTATCTGGTGAGTTCTACTAAGGCATTCAATACAACTGCAACACACTGTAACTACAGTCTCAGTTTTTCACCTTTTAGAATAGTTTATCATAGGCATAGATACCTCTCCACAAATGGTAAAAGTTCTGATACTTTTGAGATTCACTTGGTGACCTTAAACTATCCAGGGACTGGCCTACTAGAAAGAAAGCAGTGTGGGTTCCATCATTTGAATCCAGCCCCTATTCTTATCGTCAGAATCTATTAAACTCTGGAAATATTGTCTGACTGCGGTGGAGAGGAACAGCATACCCATGAAAAATACAGGAGAAACCAAAAAACACTAGTGTATTTGCCGTCATTTATCGGTAATGAGAAATGGGCCGGGCAAAGGTGCACTAACTCAACGCCTTAGTTCATCTCAAATGCCAACTTGATGAGATCTAGAATCCGGGCGCTTTATTTTGATTATGTTAATTGAAGTGGGAAGACCTGCTCACTGTGGGTGGCACCATTCCCTGTTCTGGGACCTTATGAAAAGGAGAAAGTGAGCTGCGCACAAGCTCTCCCAGCCCGCTGCTTTCTGACCATCTTTTTGGCTACTGCCACCGTGACCTCCCTGTGATGATGAACTGCACTTAGGAATTGTGAACCGAGATAAACCATTTCTCTCCTAACCTGATTCTGTCAGGACCCTGTATCACAGCAGCAGGAAGAGTGAGTAAGACACTCCGGTTTTGGGATTTCCTTCCCTACTTCCTCCTTCTTTCTTTTTGAGGCAGGTGTCTTAGCTAGGATTACTACTGTTGTGACGAAATGCTATACCCAGAAGCAACCTGGGAAAAAAGGGTTTACTGCTCTTACATGTCCACATTACAGTTCATCACTGACAGCAGTCGGCAAACTCCCTCCGCTCAGATGACTTCAGCTTGCCTCAAGTTGACATAGCCTCAAATTCCAATTCTCCTACCCTTGCCAACCAACACAAGTGACTCCAGTCAGATCAAGTTCGGTTTACAAGGTAACAATGCCTGCTTCCTTTTGCTGTAAATCATGAGGACTACCGACTTCACTTCTCTTAGTTTTCACAAGCTTAAAGCTTAAATGGATTGTGGGTTTTGATGATTTACATGTCCAATGGGCCTGGTTCCAAGTGAATCTGTAGGAAGGTGTGGCTTGGAAGCACACAGGGTGGAGCTAAGCACAGGAAACTGTAGCCTCTTAACCCTCCAGGAAAAGCAGTGTGCCATTTTCATGGCTTCTGCCTTAGCGTCTAAAGAAACTGCTAATCTCAATCTAAAAGTCCCACAGGCACACACTGTAATTCTACAACAGTAATTGCTCATGTACATATTAACAGCTCTCATGAATCTGAACCTCACTGACTAATTGGAACAATCTGTCTTGATGCATAGATGTGATGGCTGTTAATAGAAGAGCCGTCCTCTGGAAGAACGGGCCTCAAAAAGAGCATTTCCTGGGCTGCAGGACCAACCCCAGCGTCGAAGCAGGAGGCAAGCAGATGAATGTGTTTACATGGGAATAACTCATTTACTTGAGGGTTTCTCATCCTTCATATAAAGAAGCATATTGGAGGGAAGATATGCTTCTTTAAACATCTTTTAAATGAATAAATTAAAAGTTTCCAGTCTCAGAAATTATTTTTTGGTCTGCAAACCAGCGCGCCTACAAGAGGAGGCTACATTAAGGAAATGTCATTTTCTTAGCACGTATTACTGCCCATCCTGCTATGGGACTGTATTCCTTAGCTGGTGCCAAGATTCAGCAAAACAGACAGACCCCTTGCGCCCCAAAGCATACACGCAGCCGTGCAGACAGTGGAGGGAGTTAATAAACAAGTAAACAAATCAATAAGTAATTTCAGAAAGTGATGGGCACTGCGAAGAAAATGAAAGCATGGAACAGCAAAGAAAGTGACAGGCTTGAGAGGGGAGAGGGCGGACGATGCTGTGCGGTGGGGGGGG
>CABHPH010131453.1:0-33822 GCA_902168325.1 Peromyscus nudipes
GGTAGGGGTGGGGGTAGAAGGGAGCCTGCCCGCTGGCCAGAATCTGGGGCCAAGGTGGGCAGGTCTTCCCAGGGGTGGCTGGCGCCCAGGGACGGGATCTAGGGTGAGGGCGGGCACTCACCTTTGTCCAGAAGGGAAGTCCGGGGCAGGATGGGAGCTGGGGCCAGTCTCTAAGTGCCATGTTTGTCTTTCTGTGTCTAGGTTATTTCAATCAAAATGATTTTTTTCGTGTTTCATCCATTTGCCTACAAATTTCATGATGCCATTGTTTTTAATATCTGGGTAATATTCCATTTGTAAATGTACCACATTTTCTTTATCCATTTTGTTTTGATTGAGGGACATCTCGGTTGCTTTCCAGGTTCTAGCTATAATGAATAAAACTGATAAGAACATAGTTTACCAAGTGTCCTTGTGCTATTATGAAGTATTCTTTTGGGATATGCCAAGAGTCATAAAGCTGGGTCTTGGGGTAGATTGATTCTTAATTTTCCTGAGAAACTGCCATATTGATTTCCAAAGTGGCTGTACAAGTTTGCATTCCCACCAGCAATAGAAGAGTGGTCCCCTTTCTCCATCCTCACCGGTATGAGCTGGATTTGATTCTCTCAGATGTAAGATGAAATCTCAAAGTAGTTTTGATTTGCATTTCACTTATGACTGAGCATATTGAACATTTCTTTAGGTGTTTCCTGGCCATTTGAAAATTCTGCTAAGAATTCCCTGCTTAGATGTGTACCCCATTTTTGATTGGATAATTTGGGGTTTGTTTGATATCTAACTTCTTGAGTTCTTTATATATTTTTGAAATTAGTCCTCTGTCAGATTTGAGATTGGTGAAGATCTTTTCCCATTCTGTAGCCTGGTGATTTGTACTATTGATGGTGTCCTTTGCCTTACTTAACTAGTATGTTAAATTACCTAAAAGTTTTCCACAAATTAAAATAGGCTTAATATTATGTGGATATGTCTAATTGAAAAAAGCCCAATTTAAATATATTAACAGTTTCAATACTTA
Organism: Peromyscus nudipes; assembly: GCA_902168325.1. NCBI lineage: Eukaryota > Metazoa > Chordata > Mammalia > Rodentia > Cricetidae > Peromyscus > Peromyscus nudipes. The sequence goes on from CABHPH010131453.1 coordinate 1,019, forward strand.
CCACTTTTTAAAAAGCAGTTCCAATTCCCAAGATCACATAAGGAATAGTATAGTTCACTGCTACTTTACATACCTAAGCACACTTTTAGAGCATGGAACAGAGTAGAGTACCATCTTGTTTTTTGAAATACCGAAGTATAAAGGAAGAGAGGAGTTAATGGTCCATTTTCACTAATTTCTGGTAAGACTATCAGTCCATTTCCTTTTCTTTTGTTAGATAGGACATACAAACCTCAATGAACATTTAACATATGCCAAAAATAAGCAAGACCAATCTGCCAATCTGGTTTCAGATCATTAATTACTAAAAACTTCAAGATTATGCAGTTAGTGTACTTATATTGAAAATTATTGTTATATTAAGGAATATATTGTATTTTTGGAAACCTCTCTTTCACACACACACACACACACACATATGTGTGTGTGTGTGTGTGTGTGTGTTCATTCATATGTGTGAATTTGGTTGTACATATGCCCTGGCATTCATGTAGAATTCATAGGCCAGTGTCATTTGTCATCCCTTATCTTCTACTTTGTTTGAAAGAGTGTCTGTTGTTTTTTGACTATATGTATCAGATTTACTGTCCCCAGAGATTCTGGATATTCATCTGTCTCAGTATCCCATCTTGCTTTAGCTAAGATTCCAGATGCTTTTGCTACATGTCTGGCTTTTACATGGAGGTCTGAATGAAGCTCCTCACACTTGTTCAAAAATGACTTTTCCCAACTGAGCCATCTTCCCAAACTGAAAAAAAATTAACATTTGAGTTGTATGATTTCACATTCATTCATTTAATAGATCTTTCTCACATTAATGATTACAAATTTCCCAAATGAGCTTCTACACATAAACTAACCCATTTTTCACATTGATGACTCTTGCTTCAGTAACTTCTTGAATAAAAATATTTTGACACTGATTACTAAACAATATAGAAAATTATAGTTGGGCAATAATCATATTTCATGTGAATCATGGGTTTGGACTAGTTTCTTTTGTCAATTTCTAAAACATCAAGGGAAAAAAATCTTAGAGTTGATCAATCTAATGCTTTGCCCCAAATTTTCACAGATATATTTACTTAACCAGATATTTTTAATTTATATTTCAATATGTATATTGATATAAATGAGCATATTTTTGAAATGAATAACATTATTAAACAAGTTAATATTTAAAACTAAGTACAAAGTGAATTTGAGATGATAATGTTTTGATACATTTCAAAATTAAAGTTTACCCTAGTTTAAGATTCCGTGCCTGTAGTGTTAAAAAGCTAAACAAAATGATACATTATAAATATGTGCTTTTAATAGGTGGCATGTTTAAGAAGTAGAATATTACTGAAAATATCTAACAATTACAAAAATGAAACTCCAAGTAAGAATAATGATTCAGTAAGTCATATTGTTAAAGTTGAACATGGAATCAAAGAATATATATATATATATATATATATATATATATATATATATATATGAATTTAAATTTAGGCTGAATCACGATTTCTCTCAAAGAATTGGTAAAATAGATGTTCTATTCAACAAGGAGAGAACAATTGGGGAAAAGGTGCACTATGAAGAAAACATACTAAGTTATACAGAAATAATATATCTGCACCCTTTCAACAGCCTTAGTTTCATGAATGGTGGACACAATTTTTAGTGTACTGTTTTATTCTCAAGTATCACCTACTATAATCATGTCTGAAATGTGTATTGTTCATGCTAATGAAAGAACATTCTTAGATTTCTAGTTGGGAATAAAGGATGAGTGTCGATTACATTCCCTATTAGTAAGCTCTTATGGGGATTAGGATATGGTGAGTTCAATATTACACACTCGATGTGGAGGGTCCTATTTTTTACATAATGGAATTGGTCAAGACCCAAATATATACATTTATCTGGAGGTTAGAGAAATGATTTTAGACACAGACACAGACACAGACACACACACACACACACATACACACACACACACATACACACACACACGTATAATTTAATTAGCAATTAAATAGTCTTTAATGTCATTTGGGTAAGCAAAATAACCCTGGCTGAGTATAGAGATGAGAGTAAAGAAAAATATTTATAAAGAATAAATGGTTTTCAAGTATCTATAGGATTATTACTGAGGAAAATAAGTAGAAACAATGCAGAATAAGTATATGGGTGTACCTACACAGAGAAATAAGGCCTGTAGAGCAGCAATGTAGCTGTTATCATAGTGATTATTCATTGAATTCATTGTATGAATCCAGGGGGTTCCTTAGATGAATTACCTCATTATATTTTATGAACAACCTTAGGAGGTATACAAATACTATAGTAAGCTCCCTACTCAATAGATAAATAAAAAAAAGTACTTGGAGGTTATTTAACTAGCCCAACATTAAAGTAAATGAAATTACCTGGAAATGTAGTAACTAAAGAACCTACTTTCTTAACTATTCCCAAGAGAGCTACATTAGAAGTCTATCTCAGGAGAAAGTAGCTAATGAGGTTAGAACAAAGAATGGCATTATGAGAAAGGCTAAAATGTACTTAACTGGACTTAGCAAACAGAGCTCATGAGTGAGGTTTTGTAACTATCAGTTCATTAGAAGTCAAACATAGAGTGAAAAGAGTAATTGCAAAACACAAGTCAAGAAGCTTTACTCAGTAAGAAAGGAGAGATAGAGAGATAATTTTCAACATGAGAAAGAGTTAAGTATGTTCAATTGTCAAATAGACAGGAGAAAAAAAGAAAGCATATTAAGATTTAGCAAGTCTTCTGAGTTAACTTATGCTTGAGTCACAGGGACTTTTCCTTATGTTTCTGTGAAAATGTCACACTGATGTATATTTCTACAATTTCACTCTTCATATCTAAGGGTCAGATCCTCACTCTCACCTCCATTTCCTAGGCAGAGGAATAGAAGGTCAAGTGTATGAGTGGGAATAGAGGGATAGAGGGAGGGAGAGAGAGGAGAGAGAGAAGAGGAAAGGAACAGGAAAAAGAAATTTTCTATTTCTTTTTTTGTGCACAGGAAGGTACAGACAAATTTAAATTTGGACTTCTAATTCCTCATTCAACTAATCATAAATACTGAGGAGTTGCTACCTCCAAGGGCCATTGTAACAATGGCATTAAAGCTTTCACTGACACTTAAAAGAGTCCCTATTGGTATGTCTGTATGGTAAGCTTCAGTGTTTAATGAAAGAGAAGAGAAAAATCATTAGAGAAAAACACAGTATGAGATAAACCCAGAATGAAATGTGGCATTCTTTCAGTAACCAGTGGGATGAGATCCCATTCTTGCACAACTCCTGGCAAGAGGACGTGGTATTGCCAGACCAAAAACATTTTTGTGAGTCCCTAGGTAATTTTATATTACCATATTCAAATAGCTTTAGTTTGATTGGTATTAGAGTATTACCACTGTCATTGTTTTTCTTTTTTTATTCACTATTATGAATTGAAATAACTTCATTAATTTCTGTATTGCAATATTTATTTTGTAGGGAAGAATGCTGAAATACTAATCTTTGTTCCTCAGTGTGTATTAGGGTCTCTAAATGCTTTAAACTTTTAGAGTATATTTTGAGAAATTTGATTAGAATTTGCTTTAGAATAATCATGGTATTTTTTTTAACACGTGGAAACACAGTTTTCATCACATTTTACAATAGTAGTCAAAATTATTTCAATTTTCCCCCCAATCTTCCTTTGAGAAACATGAACATTGAGCCTATCAGAACAGGATTGCAGCTCAGTGATGCCCTTTCTCTTTGGTAAATTAGAACTTCTCAGTATAATTTTGTATGATTTCTTCTACTCATTCTTCATTTTAAATAATGTTTTTAAATGATGTCTAATGTGCTGCTCATATCATCCATTGCATTCTTTTTTTTGGAGGGGGGGGGTTTCTAGACAGGGTTTCTCTGTGTAGCTTCGCGCCTTTCCTGGAGCTCACTTGGTAGCCCAGGCTGGCCTCGAACTCACACAGATCCACCTGCCTCTGCCTCCTGAGTGCTGGGATTAAAGGCGTGCGCCACCAATACCCGGCTCCATTGCATTCTTGATATTTGAAATTGAATCTTTCACATTCCACTGTTTTAGGTGATTCATTTAAAGTTATTATGATGTCTTCATTATTTTTTAACTAGTACATATATTTTTAGTAACTATTTTAATATCTCTGCTAATTTTTTAAAAATATTTTTATTTTATAATTAATTTAATTTTACATATCAGTCACAGATTCCCCTGTCCTCCCTCCTCCCATCACCCAGCCTTCCCCACAATCCAACCCCCCCCATTCCCACCTCCTCCAGGGCAAGGTCTCCACTGGGGAGTCAGCCCAGCCTGGTGGATTCAGTTGAGGCAGGTCCAGTCCCCTTCTCCCTACACCAAGGCTGAGCAAAGTGTCTCAGCATAGGCCCTTGGTTCCAAAAAGCCAGCTCATGTACCAAGGACAGTTTCTGGTCCCACTGCCTGGGGGCCTCCTAAACAGTTCAAGCTCATCAACTGTTTCACTTATCCAGAGTGCCTGGTCCAGTTCCATGGGTGCTCCTCAGTTATTGGTTCACAGTTCATGTGTTTTCTGCTAGTTTGGGTATTTGTCCCTGTGCATTTTCCAATAATGGTCTCAATATCTTTTGCTCATATAATCCCTCCTCTCTCTCACCTATTGGACTCCTGGAGCTTCACCTGGGGCTTGGCCATGGATCTCTGCATCTGCTTCCATCAGTCACTAGATGAGAGTTCTATCATGACAATTAGGGAATTCAGCCATCCGATCACCAGAGTAGGTCAGCTCAGGCACTCTCGACCATTGCCTGTAGTCTATTGTGAAGGTATCTTTGTGGATTTCTGAGGACCTCTCTAGCACTCTGCTTCTTCCTATTCCCATGGAGTCTTCATTTATCATGGTATCTCTTTCTTTGTTCTCCCACTCTGTTCCTTATCCAGCTGGGACCTCCCATACCCCTAAGCTCTCTTTCCCCTGAACCTTGCCCTCCAATACCTCCCCTCATCCCCAGTTTGCTCATGAGATCTCATCCATTTCTCTGTCATTGGGTGATCCCTGTGTCTTTCTTAGGGTCATCTTTACTAGGTAGCCTCCCTGGAGCTGTGGGTTGCAGTCTGGTTATCCTTTGCTTTACATCTAGTATCCACTTAAGAGTGAGTACATACCATGTTTGTCTTTCTGAGTCTGGGTTATCTCACTCAGGATGATATTTTCTAGGTCCATCCATTTGCCTGCAAACCTCATGATGTCATTAATTTTCTCTACTGAGTAGCACTCCATTGTGTATATGTACCACATTTTATTTATCCATTCTTCAGTTGAAGGTCATCTAGGTTGTTTCCAGGTTGTGGCTATTACAAACAATGCTGATATGAACATAGCTGAGCATGTGTCCTTGTGGTATGATTAAGCATTTCTTGGGTATATTCCCAAGAGTGGTATAGCTAGGTCTTGAGGGAAGCTGATTCCCATTTTCTAAGAAAGTGCCATATTGATTTCCAAAGTGGTTGTACAAGTTTGCATTCCCACCAACAGTGGAGGAGTGTTACCCTTGTTCCACATCCTCTCCAACATAAGCTGTCTTCAGTGTTTTTGATCTTAGCCATTCTAACAGGTGTAAGATCGTATCTCAGAGTCATTTTGATTTGCATTTGCCTGATGACTAAGGATGTTGAGCAGTTCCTTAAATGTCTTTCAGCAATTTGAGCTTCTTCTGTTGAGAATTCTCTGTTTGGCTCTATAACCCATTTTTTAATTGGACTGTTGGATATTTTGATGTCTAATTTCTTGAGTTCTTTATATGTTCTGGATATCAGCCCTCTGTCAGAGGTGGGGTTAGTGAAGATCTTTTCCCATTCTGTAGTCTGTCATTTTGTCTTGTTGACCATGTCTTTTGCCCTACAAAAGCTTCTAAGTTTCAAGAGGTGTCATTTGTTAATTGTTTTTCTCAGTGTCTGTGCCACTGGTGTTATATTTAGGAAGTGATCTCCTGTGTCAATGTGTTCAGGACTACTTCCTACTTTCTCTTCTATCAGGTTCAGAGTAACTGGATTTATGTAGAGGTCTTAGGTTCAGAGTAACTGGATTTATGTAGAGGTCTTTGGTCCACTTGAACTTAAGTTTTGTGCATGGTGACAGATATGGATCTAATTGCAGTCTTCTACATGTGGACATCCAGTTACGCCAGAACCATTTGTTGAAGATGCTTTCTCTTTTCCATTGTATAATTTTGGTTTCTTTGTCAAAAATCGTATGTTCACAGGTGTGCAGATAAATGTCAGGGTCTTCAGTTTGGTTCCATTGATCCACATATTGGTTTTTATGCCAGTACCAAGCTGCTTTTATTACTGTAGTTCTATAGTAGAGCTTGAAGTCAGGGATGGTGATGCCTCGAGAGGTTGTTTTATTGTACAGGATTCTTTTGGCTATCCTTGTATCCCCTTGATCTCCTTATGTTGTCTTATTGCTGTGACTAGAAATTCAAGTACTATATTGAATAAGTATCTGGAGAGCAGACAGCCTTCTCTTGTTTCTGATTTTAGTGGAATCACTTTGAGTTTTTCTCCATTTACTTTGATGTTGGCTGTTGGCTTGCTGTAAATTGCCTTTATTATGTTTAGGTATGTTCCCTGTATTCCTGATCTCTCCAAGACCTTTATCATGAAGGGGTGTTGGATTTTGTCAAAGGCATTTTCAGCACATAATGAAGCAAGCATGTGTTTTTTTTCTTTCAGTTTGTTTATATGGTATATTACATTGACAGACATTTGTATGTTGAACTACTCTTGCATCCCTGGGGTGAAGACTACTTGATCATGGTGGATAATTGTTTTGATGTGTTCTTGGAGTCTATTTTTCCAATATTTTATTGAGTATTTTTGCATCAATATCCATGAGAGAGATTGGTCTGTAGTTCTCTCTCTTTGTTGCATCTTTGTTTGGCTTGGGAATCAGGATAATTGTAGCCTCATAGAGGAGTTTGGTAGTGTTCCTTCTGTTTCTATTGTGTGGAACAATTTAAAGAGTATTGGTATTATCTCTTCTTTGAAGATCTGGTAGAATTCTGCATTGAAACCATCTGGCCTTGGGCTTTTTTTGGTTGGGAGACTTTTAATGACCGTTTCTATTTCCTTAGGAGTTATTGGTCTATTTAAATAGTTTATCTGGTCTTGATTTAACTTAGGTATGTGGTACCTATCCAGAAAATTATCCATTTCTTTTAGATTTTCCAGTTTTGTGGAGTAGAGGTTTTTGAAGTATGACCTGATGATTCTCTGGATTTCCTCATTGTCAGTTGTTATGTCTCCCTTTTCATTTCTGATTTTGCTAATTTGAATGCTCTGTGCCTTTTGGTGAGTCTGGATAAGGGCTTGTCTATCTTGTTTATTTTCTCAAAGAACCAACTCTTTGTTTCATTAATTTTTTGTATTATTCCCTTTGTTTCTTTTTTATTGATTTCAGCTCTCAATTTGATTATTTCTTGGAGTCTATTCCTTCTGGGTGACTTTGCTTCTTCTCATTCTAGGGCTTTCAGGTGTGCTGTTAAGTCACTACTGTGAGATTTCTCCAACTTCTTTATGTGGGCATTTAGTGCTATGAACTTTCCTCTTAGCACTGCTTTCGTAGCTTCCCATAAGTTTGTGTATGTGGTGTCTTCATTTTCATTGATCTCCAGAAGGTCTTTAATTTCTTTCCTTATTTCTTCCTTGACCCATTGGTTGAGCATTATTAAGTTTCCATGAGATTGTAAGCTTTCTGTAATTTTTTTTTTGAAATCTAACTTTAAACCATGGTGGTCTAATAGAACATGGGAGGTTATTCCAATTTTTTTGTATCTGTTGAGATTTGCTTTGTGGCCAAGTATGTGGTCGATTTTAGAGAAGGTTCCATGGGGTGCTGAAAAGAAGTTATATTCTTTTTTTTGTTAGGATGGAATGTTCTGTAGATATTGATTAAATGCATTTGAGTCATAACATCTGTTAAGTCCCTTATTTCTCTGTTAAGTTTCCATTTTGCAGATCTGTCCAGTGGTGAGAGTGGGGTGTTGAAGTCTCTCACTATTAATGTGTGAGGTTTTATGTGTGATTTAAGCTTTAGTAATGTCTCTTTTACATATGTGGGTGCCCTTGTGGTTGGGGCATAAATGTTCAGAATTGAAACTTCATCTTGTTGGATCTTTCCTGTGATGAGTATGTAATGCCCTTCTTGATCTCTTTTGATTGATTTTAGTTTGAAGTTTATTTTGTTGGGTATCAGGATGGCTACAACTGCTTGTTTCTTAAGACCGTTTGATTGGAAAGTCTTTTCCCAGCCTTTTTTTCTTAGGTAGTGTCTGTCATTGTATTTGAGGTGTGTTTCTTGTATGCAGCAGAAAGATGGGTCCTGCTTTCGTATCCATTCTGTAAACCTGTGTCTTTTTATAGGTGAATTAAGTCCATCGATATTAAGGGATATTCATGACCAGTGATTGTTCATTCCTGTTATTTTTTGGTGGTAGTGTGTGTGTAGTTCTTTTCTTTGGGGTTTACTGCTGTGGGGTTATCTACTGCCTGTGTTTTCGAGGGTGTATCTGACTTCCTTCGGTTGGAATTTTCCTTCTAGTGCTTTCTGTAGGGCTGGGTTTGTGGATAAGTATTGTTTAAATCTGGCTTTGTCTTGGAATGTCTTGTTCACTCCATCTATGATGATTGAAAGTTTTGTTGGGTATATTAGTCTAGGTTGGCATCCATGATCTCTTAGTGTCTGCATTACATCTGTCTAGGTCCTTCTGGCTTTCAAAGTCTCCATTGAGAAATTGGTTGTTATTCTGATGGGTTTGCCTTTATAAGTCACTTGGCCTTTTTTATTTGCTGCTTTTTAATATTCTTTCTTTATTTTGTAGGTTTAGTTGTTTAATTATTATGTGACAATGGGACTTTTTTTGGGGGTCTAGTCTGTTTGGTGTTCTATAGGCTTCTTGTATCTTCATATGCATTTCCTTCTCTAAGTTGGGAAAGTTTTCTTCTATGATCTTGTTGAATATATTTTCTGTATTCTTCTCCATTATTTCTTGAAACATTATGTGCTAAGTCTCTAATACTTGTCACATTCACTCTAAGTTTTGTCTCTTAGCATATATTGTTCCCTTAATAATCAACATTCTTTCCATCTTCACTTGGATTATCAATTAGTTTTCATATAATTTTATGAAGCCTTTCCCCCTATTTTTGCATTCATAAAATTTAAAACACTTTCAATATTTCACAATATGAAATTTAGCATTTATTTCAATACTATTTGATACTAATTATTTTTCAGATAGCACATATCAATCTTTTGCATCCTCTGGAGCAGGGCTGGAAGGATTGGAAGAACCAGAAGGTTCAAGGTCACCATGCAACACGGTCCACAGAATCAACTGACTGGAACTCGTGGGGGCTCATAGAGATCAGGGATCCTATAGGAATCTGACCTGGGTCCCCTGCTTATATGTTGTGGCTGAGTAGCTTGGAGTTATTGTGACAGTCCTAACAGTGGGAGTTGGGGCTGTCTCTGACTCTTTTGAATGATTGTGGGACCCTTTTCCTCTCACTGGGTTGCCTCATCCAGCTTGATGGGATAGTATGTGCCTGGTCTTATAGTAGCTTATTATTGCAGACATGCCTGTTTGATGTTCCTGGGAGGCCTGCTCTTTTCTAAGGGGAGGGGGTATGGGTCTAGGGAGAATGGGGGATGGATGGAAGACCAGGAGGTGGGGATGGAGAGATATTGCAGCCAGGATATAATATATGAAAGAAGGATAAAAAATTAAAATTTTTGAAGTTTGCTGGAGATAAACATATTCTAAAAGACAAAAATACTCAAAAAGCCCTCTAAGATTCCACCTTAGAATTTTATAGAAGGGATAATTTAAGCTTAAATCATGCTGAATACAAATACTGACATTGCTTCATATGTTAATGAACTTAAAAGTCAAGAAAAGAACTGCAATTTACTTTTAATTGAATTAAGTTTTCTTTTGACAATTTCATACATGTGTACAATGTATTCTAATTGCTATCTCTCCTATCTTCTCTTAGTCTCCCACCAACACCCCTGGTGCCCCCCATATTCCCTACAAGCCCCTTTCCAAACTTACAACTTCTTATTTACTTTAAATTCCTTTAAACAACTGTGCTGGTATTCCAGGTACTTTTGCTACTTTGTACAAATTTTAGAAAAAATGTATATATGTCTTGTTAGCATTAGAGTTGGTTATCATGAATTCACATAATAGGTTAGGAAATATCCATAGGTCTCTTTTCCAGAAAAGATGGATTAAATTTATTCTCATACATATTTGACAGAATTCATCAATGCAAAAAAATGAACTGATGATTTTATTAATGAAATTTATGAATTAGTGACTTGATGTTTAATAAACATATGAGTATTTGGTTTCCTACTTGTATGCATTTTGGTATCAAATTTGGAGGAACAGAATCATTTTAGAGTTGATATAGTACACATTTAGGGCAAAGGTATGTGTACATGAACACTATTCTCATAATTTTGTTTTATAGCTGATTAAGTTGGTTTGCATTTTTTATTTATTGATTTATTCAAAATTTCTGCTTTTGTATTACTTTTTTCTTGTTTTTTATTTTTAATAACTTCTGTTGTAATTTTCATCAGAATAAATTTTGTTTCTATTAGTAATTTCCCAAGACAGAACCTTATGCTTAAGAGTCATATAACTAATAATACCCATTGCAAATTTTCATGTGTTCTTTGTCAGCCTTTTAATTATATTAGTCTCTTATTCACCGCTGCTTTAATTGCATATCACACAATTTGATGAATTATATTTTTCTTTGTATTTAGTAAAAGTATTTTTAAATGTCTCATGGTGTATTAGACTCACAGCTTACTCAGAAATACTTTTTTTAGTTTTGCAGTATTTGGAGATTCTTCCATCTATCTTTCTGTTATAGATTTGTTCTTTAAATCCAATGTGATCTATGAATACGTTTTGAATAATTTATGCTCTTGTCATTTAAGATGCTTTTGGTACAGAATTTGTGAGTGTTCCATACTGGCTCAAGAACAGGGTGTATTCTGTTGGCTTTTGTATTGATTGGTTTATTAATGTCAATTAGAATAAGTTGATTGACGATACTTTCAGATTTTCTATATTTCCTTAATGATGAAAATATATTAATATCTACAACAATAATTATTAATTTCTCCTTATTTTCTTTAAATTCTAGCTGTTATCTTGAGGGTTCTGTTGCTTGGTATATAAATATTGACAGTTGCATCTTCCCAAAGTAGTTAAACTTGTACTACTATTTATTGTCTTCTTTCATCTTTAATAATTTTTTGTTCTGAAGTATGTGGATTAGTTTTCTATAGCTGCTATAGAGATATACCATACACCAAAACCTCTGTTTTATTGCAAATGTGGAATCTTCCTCAGATCAAAGTGTCAGTAGTGTTGATTTCTTTTGAGGGCTCTCTCCTTAGCTTATATGATGTCTTCACTTGCATGGTTCTCCCCAATATAAGTGTAATTGCCAAAAATTTCCTTTGTTTTAATGGCAACAGTCATGTTGCATTAGAACTAAACCAAATAGCTTCATCTTAACTAATATTTTGAAGATTATAGATCTAAGTACATTCACATTCCTTTTTTTGCCAACACAATATTTTTATTGATTATTTGGGAAATAATACATCGTACACTCTGATCATGTTCACTTCCCAGTTCTCACAGGTTAATTTCCTTGTCCCTCTCCCACAAAAAAGAAGAAAAAGAAACAAGTCCAATTTTTGTTGCCCATATAGTCACTGGAACATGATCAAACTCCCTGTGGCCAGTCCCTTAAAGAAAACTCAGTCCTTCGCAACATGTATCTCTGACAGAAGCCATTGAGTGTGGAGAGCTGCACTTCAGCATCCTTATCACAATTTTTAAGAGTTCTCTGCAATGGCTTTCTGTCTAGGTTTTATTCTTACACCACCTCCATTCCCCCCAAAAGTAAGAGCATTCACATTCTTAAAGTGGAAGGCTGAAGGCTAAGGTTTCAACTTAAGAAAATATTCATATATATATATATATATATATATATATATATATATATACATATATATATATGAACACAAAATAATACTTTATTTGAAATTAAGTATCTAGTGGTATTTTAATTTGTGTTAACACAATTTTTTGTACTTTGAACTTATTTGTCTTCAAATGTAAAGTTATTATTTTAGAAGACAATGTAGAGTGGAATCTTGAATTTGTATCTTTTGTAAGAAACTGCCTTTTATTTGGTGTATTTAGCTGAAACACATGTAGTGAGTGTTGGTGAAGATGGATTACTATCTACTATGTTCCATTTTCTCCTTTTCCTTCATTATTTTCTCTCTCTACTTTTACTTCAAGAATGTTATAGCTTTATTTTATATTTTCTCTTAGCATATCAATTATTCTTCAATTTTAAAAAAATTAAAGATTCTAATATATTATTTCACCAATATATGTGCACTTTCAAATACTTCTGTTTCACACCATCTCTAGCCCACATTCTGCCTTTGATAAGAGTATTACCAATCATCGAATCCATCATTTATGACATCAACTTGATTCATTTTTCATTAATATTTCTCAATAAACTATGATTTTAAACCAGAATTTGTCATTTACTACAGGAATGTTAAAATGTGTAAGAAGACAGTGCTGGCTGGTAGAGGTCACAGTCTACCATGGTGTGGCAGTGTATTTCAACAGCTCTGCAACATAGGGCTCCCTCCCTCCAGCAGAACTTCCTGCCCCTACCTGCCTTTATCTGGAGAATATTCCTAGCCTGGAGAACTGACCATATATAAAAGTTGTCTCTAAACCAGATGCGTGGCATATCTTTAGCTTCAATCCTGGCACAGATCCTTGCTGGAAGTTTTCCTTTCTAAACACATGATAACTAAGACTTGTGCTAGAAGCCTTATGATAGGAATGTCCACTTAATGCATATACCCAGGCATTCACCTAAAATAATTAACTAAATAAAACTTTGAAATGCTCACTGTTTACATGGTTTCTGAATGAAATTATCATTTTGTCACCCAGACTATTTTGTTAAACTTGCAAACTCTCACATTTTTCTTTTCTTCAGTTTCCTGCTAAATTATAACTAGATATAAATTTGGCAGTAATTATTTTATTTTGGTTTCAATACTTTTCTTGCTTATGGACTTTGATGTCACTAACTTTTGAATGTATTTTAGTTTTTTTAATTCAGGAGTTTTGTCTGCTCATTTATTCCATTTCTGACATTGAGAATTACAATGACACATATTGAAATCTTAATACCTACCTTTTAGTAATTTGCTCTTTGTATTTACTCATGAAAGTTTCTATTATGTGATTAAGGTCAATCACAATATTTCTTTTCTCAGACATATATAATGTAATAATAGACACAATGAAGTATTTTTTTCATTTGTCTTGCAGTATATTTAAGTTTTCTTCTGTCATTGCATGCTGTCTACTTTGTCTATTAGAAGATTTCACACATTAATTTTATAGGCATTTAAAAATTTACTGTATCTTACTTACCAAATATGTGTCATGTTTGTTCTGACACCTTAGTTTTTTCATATTTTTTTCTTGCCATTGGTCACGATTGACTATAATTTAAAGTTAGACAGAATTTTTCAGAGTGCAGGATAGTAGATAATGAAGACTTTTTGGTAAAAAAAAAATGTGAAATAGGATGGAATCTTTAAGGTTTTTTGTAGGTACTAGGGTTCAATTTCCTAGATATTCTGACTCCTCTAAAATTAATGTTGAGATTACAACCCCAATTCATTTAAATCAAGAGATGTGGCCTTTGTTACATGATTAAATAATAAGTTGGAGTACTCACAAATGAGATTAATGTTCTTATAAGAGAAATTGCAGACACATTACATACACCTTCTACTACTGTAAAATATGGTGAAAGGACCGACAAGTATGGATACCTAGCAGACACCAAACATGCTGGTACCAAATTCTTGATCTTTTAGACTCCTGAATTAGATTGGGAGAAGTATGTCAATGGTATGTATAATCACTCACTGTCTGTTACATTGTGACATGAGCCCAAACCAATTATGATTCAGGGATTTTCAGTCTCTATGGTCTCCTTCCTTTACAACCCTTTTATACTTTGATTTCTCTAAGTACTCTATAGAGAAAATCTGAGTCTTGGAAGTTTTCATTAATCCTTGCTGGTGTGGTCATAGGTAGTTAATGTAGGGAAAAGATTAGAATTTTGAAACTTTAATCTTAACTTTTGCATGTTCTCCTATTTCTCTTTTATTAGTTGATAAAGCATTTCTTCCTTGGTAAGAAAATTTGCATTCTAAAGTGATGTGAGAAAGATAGAGGGGAACACAGGTATGATAAATATTCTTCCCTGGTTACATTAATAGTCTAATAAATATTTGTTTCCATGAAGACTCAATCTTTCTTCTAGGGAGTATTCCTGGAGTGTCACTGGTGGTCATTCTGCTCTAGTTTGCACTGGAAAGAGATATTTTTCAGATTAACTTGTTAATCTGATACTAAGTTAGGAGACTTGAATGAGGGAGAAACATACAATCAAAACTTATCTTTTAATGCATATTACATAATTGACAATGCTTTAATTAATTTTGGTTTTTTTTTCTTACTATTGTTGTTTTCCATAAGGATTCACTTGTCTGGTGTTGTAGATGTAACCAACCGTCTTATAAATAAGAAACACAGAACCAATGCAAAGAAGAAAGCCAAGAGGTCAGAGCTAAGAGCTAAAACCTTACCCTTCCTCCTGCAGTGGTCCTACCTCTCCGAAGGGAAACGCTACTTCCTGTTTAAAGTCTTTATATAGTCTCTGTTCTGCCTTCTCATTGGTTGTAAACCCAACCACAGGACTGCCTCATCACGGTCTGTCTGTATAGACCTCCAGGTGTTCTGTGGTTAGTATTGAGATTAAAGGCATGTGTATCCAATGCTGGCTGTATTCCTGAACGTACAGAGACTTACCTAGCTTTGTCTACCAAGTGCTGTGATCACAAGCGTACACCACCACTGCCCTGCTTTCCTATGGCTTGCTAATAGCTCTGACCCCCAGGCAACTTTATTTATTAACATACAATTAACATTTTGGTACAAAAGAAAAATATCACCATATGGTGTCACTTACTTTTCCTATAAAGAAGTTTCTCTAGTATTTCTACTATCAAAATATTTATTTTGTTTTTATTTGGGAATTTATTTTACAATAATTTTTGAATGATAGTTTTGATTAATATAGAATTCTGACTGACCATCTTTTGCTTTCAGCACTATGAGTATAACATCTAACCTCCAAAGGTTTCTGACAATATTTAATCACTGTTAGAGCTCTTGAAGTTCTCTTATAAGAGAATACTTTCTTTTTGCTGCTCTTAAAATTACTTATATTTACCTTTACAGAGATTGACTACTAAGTGTCCAGTTGAAGCTGTTCTTGAGTAATATTTTGTAGAATTCATGAGTTTCTTGAAAGTTTTAATGATTTCAATCAATTTGAGAATTGTCTATTGTTTATCTGTCCCCTTCTTATCTTTTATATATATATATATATATATATATATGCACACACCTGTGTGTATCCTTACTGGTACTATGCAGCTGTCTCTTCATTTTGTTCATAATATATAATGTTCTCTCTCTCTCTCTCTCTCTCTCTCTCTCTCTCTCTCCATGTGTCTGTGTGTGTATTATAATCTCAATGTTACTAATTTAAAGTTCATTTATTCTATTTCTGATTTGCTAAGTCTACTGACAAATATCCCTGATTAATCTCTTATTAGTTATTTTGTTTTTAAATTCTAGTTATTCATTTAGTTATTAATGCAGTTTATCTATAAATAAGACATTAATCATACTAATCTTAATTGTTTTGACATGCTTTCCCTTAGTTTTTTAAACATGTAGCAGTTTCTTTGAAACTTTTGTTCCCTAATCAAAGCATCTGCACCCTTTCGAAACAGTTTCTATTGTCTGCTTTTTTTTCCTATAGAAGGGTCACATTCTGACTCCTCGATACCTCTTATACCATCTTACTAAAAACAGGTTATTTTTCACAATATATTGTAGAAACTTTGGGTATTTTTACCTCCCTCCATCCAGGAAGCTGATGTTATTATTAATCAGAGCTTAGTAATTTATTCATTGCTAAGAGACTTGTCAGAATTAATTCCATGGAATTTATTTTCCTGACAGGAGATAGTCATTTCTGTATATACCAAGGATCCTCTGCTTGTTTACTGTTCAAACCTGCTTTCCTCTACATCATTCTTGCATTCTCATAAGTTAGTGATGAGTCAATCACATTTTATACTATGCACACTGAGCCAGTTATTTTTAGTCTCTATGATCAGATCCATATTGTCTTTGATTTTACCTCCCATTGACTCAGGAATACTAATCACTCCTAAAGATTCAGATTAGGGCATGCATACAGACTTCAAGATTGCCAGGTATAGTGATATTTTATTTGTACTGAAATGTGATTAGTATGTTAATAAATAAAGTTGTCCAGGGTCAGAGCTATTAGAGCCATAGCAAAAGCTGGGCGTTCGTGGCACATGCCTTTAATCCCAGAACTTGGTAGGCAGAGCTAGGTAGATCTCTGTGTGGTCAAGGATACAGCCAGCATTGGAGACACATGCCTTTAATCTCAATACCAACCATGGAAGACCTGGAGGTCTGTACAGACAGGCAGTGACGAGGCAGTCGTGTGGTTGGGTTTACAACCAATGAGAAGGCAGAACAGAAAGTCCACATAAAGACAAACAAACAGAAAGTAGCTCTCCTGGCTGAAGAGGATTGCTGAAGCAGGAAGCATAAGGCTCTTAGCTCTGACCTCTTGGGCTTTTATCCTTACATTGGCTCTGTTTTTCTTATTTAATAAGATGGTTGGTTACATCTACAGCCAGGAATGTATGTGACTTTGATTTGAAATCTCGTGTTTTAGAAGCTACCCTTGAGTTAGTGAAGTTTTTATTATACAGAATTTTATATTATGCTATAAAACTTTAAGTCGTGTTATTGATAATACACTTAGATTAATATGACTGACATCTAATTTATGCAATATTCTTCTCATAGTAAAAAGAGTAGGTATAGCCAGAACTGGTGATCTAGACATACAACTCCATCTATTTATAAAGGTGAGATGATAGAATGTCTAGTTCACACCCAATCTAGGCAAACCAAGGAGACCATGTATCAAAATAAAACATAAAGAAAAGGGTATACCCTGGTGGTAAAGTACTTTCCTAGGATATAGAAGTCTGCACATTTGACTCTTACAATCAAAAAAGAAGAAAGAACAGGGAAAAAATTTAAAAAAATATTTAAAGTAATTTCACAGTTTAAAAAATATAAAGAATTTTTTTTTTAAATATTCAAGTGAAATTCTGGGCAATGGTGGCACAAAGCTTGTAGAAGTAACAAACAAACATCTGATTTGACTCATGGCCCTCTTCATGAGATGGAACCCATACCCAACTCTGCTTGGGTGACCAAGAACCAGAGACTAAATAAGCTAGAGATCCAGGGTAAAACCAAACACTATCAGTCTTTAAAAAATGGCAATAAAATACCTCCTAATGATATTCTGCTTTAGTCCTAGACCAATGCCTTATTCATCCATCATCAGTGAGGTTTCCTCTTTCATTAGATGGGAACAAAGACAGAGACCCACAACCAGACTTTATACATAGAGAGTGACCTTTGAACACAATGCTCTAAATAGGATGTCAATATCAAATCCTTCCCTCAGAATTTGGGGTATCCCAAGGAAGAGGAAGCTAAAAGAGTGTAAAAAGGCCAAGGAAGATACCAGAAAAACAATGATCTCTAAATGAGATGACCAAAACTCGTATGAACTCATAGAGACTAAAGCAGCAAAGGTCCTACTCAGGTCTGGGCAAGGTTCACTGTGTGTATATTACAACTTTCTGTTAGTGTCTTTATGGGAATCCTCAGTGTGTAAAGGAAGGGGTCCCTGATGCTTGTGCCTTTTCTTGGGCTCTTTTCCTTCTGTTTGTTTGCCTTGGCCAACTTTGATGTGATGGCTTTGTTTCATTACATTTTATTTTGTTATATATTTTTTGTTATCTCTTAGACACTTGTTCTTTTCTTTTCTTTCTTTTTTGGTGTTTTTCAAAACAGAATTTCTCTTTGTAGTTTTGGTGCCTGCCCTGGATCTTGCTCTGTAGACTAGGCTGGCCTCGAACTCACAGAGATCTGCCTGGCTCTGCTTCCCGAGTGCTGAGATTAAAGGCATGTGTCACCATTGCCCAGCACCTGTTCTTTTCTAATGAGAGACAGAAAAGAAGTGAATATAGATGGGAGTGGAGGTGGGGAGGAATTGGGAGGGGTAGAAGGAGGAAATTGTATTATGGATATATTATGTGAGAAAAGAATCTATTTTCAATAAAATGAGGAAACACGTACAGATTTCAATTAACTTTTTTTTAAAAAAACAAATCCCTTGTCTTAACACACATGGTTTGTATAATGACGGATCATGAAAGGAATCATGTGGAGAATAAGAGCATATGCACTCTGTTTCCCAACACTAACTCAAAGCCCCACGTCCTTGTCAAAAGCATTGTTTTTTTTCTTTTTCTCAGTAAGTTCTTGTAATTGCTTAATTGTGTTTCTTTCTTAAAGTATTCTACTACCAATGTTTTATATTTTTTTTTCTTCGAGATAGGGTTTCTCTGTGTAGCTTTGCGCCTTTCCTGGAGCTCACTTGGTAGCCCAGGCTGGCCTCGAACTCACAGAGATCCGCCTGCCTCTGCCTCCCGAGTGCTGGGATTAAAGGCGTGCGCCACCAACGCCCGGCTACTACCAATGTTTTATAAACAAAACAAGAAATATTAAGAAACTGAATAACTGTATGCCAATTATCTTAGTATACTTTGACTAACAAAATATCATACACCTGTTGGGTCATAAACATCAGAAAATTATTTCTTACACTTCTAGGGGTCTAATGTCCAAAATGAGGTTCTAGTATTTTCACATTACTAGTGAGAGCTCTTTAATAGTGAAAACATATTTCTTTTCCTAGTATCTTTTCATGGTTGTGATGAAGGTAGATACTTCTTTGACCTATTCATACATATCACATTCATACTTATCATGTATGAGAATTTCACACTTGCAAATTAATTACATGCATGCAAAAATAGAGATTATCATATGAATCTGGATGGAACAGAAGCATTCAGTACATTGCACCAATTAATTGGATGCCTGAGATAAAATGATTTTATGTATTATCCATAACAATGTTTTATGGCTTTGGTGAAAGATTAAAAATAACTCCATAAAGCAATTTATCAATTAAAGTTACGATTCTCTCAAAATGCTTGTTGTGTTCTTGTATATGAGAACATAATATAGTATTATAATGGAGAATATTATTGTAAGAAGATTTTGATTTATTTCATAATGATGAGTAATATATAAATATATAAGGATTCTATTCTATTGCAATCTATACGCTACAGACCATGTGTGTTATTGGGAAATTGTTAGATATACCATAACAAGACTTAAGAAACTTCCCAAACCTTTTTATTAGAGTTTTTATCAGGCAGGAAAACTCTAGCTACAAATGGCGCCCAACGTGGGGCAGGAATTTCCACGTAAAACCTGAGAAAGCATAAAAAGAAGATTCTAAAACAGAGCTAAAAACAGCTTCCTAATTATCTCTCTCAAATTATCCTTAGTGCAATATCTGTTGAATACTGAAATGTATTTCATTTTAACATGACAGAACCTAAGCAACATGCCTGTAAATTTGGCACAACTATAATGACATAAACAAATTACATTTGAGTGTTTAATATGGTTTGAAGAATGACTTCATATTTTGAAACTGGGATAATAGATGCTTACATAAAACTCTTATCTGAGAAAGCATTTCTTATATTGGAGATATTATTCTTGTTCTTGCAAAATGCATAGAATATTCATTGTATGGAATATATATATCTATATATCTATATCTATCTCTATCTCTATCTCTATCTCTATCTCTATCTCTATCTCTATCTATATCTATATCTATATCTATATCTATATATATATATACTAAGACATTTTTGCATGTTTTGTTCACTTGATTTTACTGTCAATTTCATCTTTCAAAATGGATATCATATGAGCAGTGCTGTGGGATGGTCTGTATGTCAAACATGTTGTTTATTGGTCAATAAATAAAACACTGATTGGCCAGTGGTCAGGCAGGAAGAAGTATAGGCGGGACAAGGAGTAGAGAATTCTGGGAAGTGGAAGGCTGAGCCTGAGACACTGCCAGCCGCTGCCATGACAAACAGCATGTGAAGATGCTGGTAAGCCATGAGCCACGTGGCAAGGTATAGATTTATAGAAATGGATTAATTTAAGATGTAAGAACTAGATAGCTAGAAGCCTGAGCCATTAGGCCAAACAGTTTAAACAATATAAGTCTCTGTGTTTACTTGCTTGGGTCTGAGCAGCTGTGGGACTGGCAGGTGACAGATTTGTCCTGACTGTGGGCCAGGCAGGAAAACTCTAGCTACAGAGCAGTTATAGGACATATGCATAAATATAAATCATATCCTCTTGAGAAATATAAAATGTACCACTATAATATCTTAGAGGAAAACTCTTAGCAATAAATGGCACCCAACGTGGGGCAGGAATTTCCACTTAAAACCCGAGAAAGTGTAAAAAGAAGATTCTAAAATGGAGCTAAATCCAGCTTCCTAATTATCTCTCTCAAATGAGCAGCAGCTTGCCGGTTTGAGCTACTTGTGGGTTCCTGCCGTGCATGTTTGACCAGCAGTATGGCGGATATGAGGCATCTGCAAGTGGCACATTAAGCTGCATGGTGGATTTAGCCTTTGCTAGTACAAAACAAAAAAAAGAGGTTTCTGAGTTAAACGCTGCTTTGATAAAAGCATAGACCCACAAAGGCTCCCAGACCTGACAGTAACAGTATCACCACTATTTTGGGAAGCTGAGGTGGGCGGAGCCAGCAGCCACAGCACCATTTCAGTCTTAGAACACTGCAGCTTAAAGTAACAGGTTCACAATAAGACAGATTCAGATGGAACAAGACTTTAAATGCTTTAAAATGTGGGTAAAATGTACGTAGGCTTCAAAGAGAGAGAAAAAGAAATATATACAGTTATATAAAGAAATAGATAGTTTTGAAAAATAAAGTCTTTAAAGAGACAGTAAAGGTAGTATAAAATATAAGCCACATAAAGATGGATATCACACAGAGAATCTGCATTGTGTTGTCTTTGGGATTCTTAACTGCAGAGAGATATTTGATTGTAAAGGAAGCTGAGTTAAACCAATATGTATATTTTAAAGATACCTTGACTTCAAAATTTGGATGTAAGGATATGTTACTTTGGAAAGGAAGCTCTGATTTTGTTTCCACAGAAAGCCAGAGGCTACGGATTTGTTCTAGATTAAGATACATCAGGTTTGACCAGCCAAAACCCCCTGAAGGTCTCCGATGACACCAAGACCCAGATGATCCAACATCCAGAACCATTTCAAGGCAACTGGCTCAGACGATACACCCTCACGGACTACTCCATGATCCTAAAATTTTCTTTGTGTCCCCATAAGATATAGTGCCCCCCTCCAGCAGGAAGTAGTAAGAGAAGTTACACCCAAATTCCCAAATTATATGTAATTTACTTTGTTAAGGTTAAAACCTTCCTTTTAAAAAAAAAAGGGGGGGAAGTGCTGTGGGATTGTAAGTATGTCAAATTACTCTGATTGGTCAATATATAAAACACTGATTGGCCAGTGGCTAGGCAGGAAGTATAGGCAGGACTAACAGAGAAAAGAAAAGAACAGGAAGGTGGAAGGAGACACTGCCAGCCACCGCCAGGACAAGCAGCATGTGAAGATGCTGGTAAGCCACGAGCCACATGGCAAGGTATAGATTTATAGAAATGGACTAATTTAAGATGTAAGAACTAGATAGCTAGAAGCCTGAGCCATTAGGCCAAACAGTTTAAACAATATAAGTCTCAGTGTTTAATTGCTTGGGTCTGAGCAGCTGTGGGATTGGCGGGTGACAGATTTGTCCTGACTGTGGGCCAGGCAGGAAAACTCTAGCTACAGAGCAGTTATAGGACATATACATAAATATAAATCATATCCTCTTGAGCAATATAAAATGTATCACTATAATATCTTAGAGATGTCCCTTGACCTTTATTTACTAGAACTATGAGAACAAATGAGTCAGTTAATATTGGCTACGATTGACTAAGCAAAGCAATTTATGAATAATGACTACTTCTAAAGTGAAGCGAGTTTAACAAAGTCATTCCAAAATCCTAAAGGTTCTGTTCTTTAATTTACTTCCTGCTCAAATTGATTTGTGACTAGTCCTTGACAGCATAAATGGAATGAAAATCACTAATGAATGGTTTCATTTTTCAGTGGCACAATTACAGGGATATTTACTTGATTTCTCAACATGGTAGAATCAAAATAAATGAATGATAATATAAGCGTATGTAAAATATAGTCAGGTTTAGCCAACATATGTTGTCTAATAAAAAATTTAATAAAGTTATAACTAATATAAGAAAAACTATATACAATAAGTACAATAACTGTATACAATATATACAGGCAATAAATACATTCACAATGTCTAGTCCATTTGCATTTGAAATTCAGTGAAAATATTCCATTACCTATCCTATTTTGGTGAGTCGAAAATGTACCTATCTCACTTTCTATCCTAACTTTTATTACAAACTGAAAACTATCTTTTGATGTCTTTCAAACTTACACACTTTATACCTCTTTAGGGAATTTCTTTTCTGAATTTGTTAAAAATGAAAACTATAACTATCTAATCTTCAACTCACTCAGAGACCTGAGAAAGAAATAATATTACTTAGTTAAACAGGAAGTGCAAACAAGCAACTTCCAAAAATTGTGAGGAATGACAGAAACAGCTGGTTGCCTGGACAGCCACCGGAGGTTTCTCTGCAAAGTTGAAGCATCCATCTTCAGGCTAAAGGCTTAGCATATCGGATAGACTCATCTGTGAAGCAGGATTTTAAAAAAAAGCCTTCCTACCTTGTCTTGGCAAGGATCAGAGTCCTTTCTTTTGTGTCCTGCTTGTCCATTTTTTACAGCATAGTCCAAATGCAAGGGCACTTTCTTGCCTAGTGGCTAACTTTTTCCACAATGAAAGTAAACTCTATAAGGAGTTTCTTTGATGCACATCATCTTCTTTGAAGTAGATTGGTGCTGCCAGGGGCAGACATGTCTCATTGTCATTTTAAAAAAATGAAAAATTCTATGTTATTCAAATATCTTAAATACCATATTCTGTAGATCTCTGAAGTATTTGAAGATGACCTGTATATCTAAAAATATACTTCTGCTTGACCTTGAAAACATACCTACAAGTTCAATTGTAATGACTATTAACCTTCATTTCTTTATTATCATAAATAGTTGGCAATAACTTTCAAGAACTAGAAAATTGCATTACATTGTTAAATGAACTGTATAGGGAAATACCTTGAACAAGATTAGAAATATATGTACAGTATTTTCTAACAAAATAAATCTCAAATTTGTATCAATATACACAATTTGCCTACAATATACAAAAATCCAATGGCATAAAATATTTAAAATGAATAGTTGCCTTTTAAAAGTAGATTCAATAATCTACATATTTATCTTGTCATATGTATATAAATCAATCTCAAATTGGTAGCAATATACATAATTTGCATAAAATATACAAAAATCCAATCCAATGTAAATATTTAAAACTATTAGTTGCCCTTTAAAGGCAGATTCAATAATCTACCTTTTTATCTTATATCCATATTCTCTCTTTTTCCTTTTCAGAGTAGATTCAATAATCTACCCTTTATCAATCATTCCTATTTCTTTTTTTTCAGAGTAGATTCCATATCTACTGCTTATCTATAGCCTCTTTTTTCCATTTTTTTAAACAAGAAAACTGAATATAATTTCCTTTGTTTAGGTTTTTCCCTGACCATTAACAACTAACTTGTAACCAACCATCCTAAACAATGACAATTCTCCATAACCCATTGAAAGACCAAAAACCCATCCACCCCACCACTTGGGAATGTGGCTGCCATGTTCTTAAAATTACTTCCTGGTATCTGGGCACAAAGGCTTCTTTAAGGGATCCTGAAAAGAAAAAAAAATGGGTTAATTGTTAGGTCCTAGGAGAGATAGCTGTATCATTTGTTGTCCAGTCTGCATAATGTGAAAGTGCAGGGCATGCCTCAAGTCCTTGCTTAAGTAGTCTGTGAGGCTGGATCATCTCAGCTAACTATCTTGAAATTGTCTTGAGCATTTTGTAGCCCAAAGCCAAACTTTGAGTGGTGTTTGTCAGCTTAGTGATATTATCATCATCCTGATGGAATTGTCATTGTGGGGTCCCATTATCTTTTTGAAGACTTCAAGTTTGCTGTTAGGCCTGGACATGATTCCCTGCAGAAAACTGAGAGACTCAAACATGAAAACATGTACAGGTGGCTAGATGAAGCCATTTTTCTAGAATTAGTTAGTACTTTATATGACTGTTAACATCATGACAAAAGTTATATATATATATATATATATAAATTTTGATATAAAATTCATACCTTAAGAAAAGTTTTAAAGAGTCAAAATAAAACCAAAGATTTATGAGATTATTGGCAGTAGAATAGTCCCTTAATTTTGGTTTTTCTTCTGTCCAATATCAGGTGGCTTTTCTGAAATGATGTAGAGATATTGCATGTTCTTTTAACAAGCATGCTTAGGTTTAGAGGAGAGAGCCATGCTCCAACTCCAAAGCCATCTTTAATTTTTAAATTTACTGGGACTACATAAAGATCATTTGTGTTATGCATCTGTAGGTTGTAGATGTAACCAACCATTTTATTAAATAAAAAACACAGAACCAATGCAAGGAAGAAAGCCAAGAGGTCAGAGCTAAGAGCTAAAACCTTACCCTTCCTCCTGCGGTGGTCCTACCTCTCTGAACCAGTAGCACCTCCTGTGTTAAAGTCCTTATATAGAGTTTCTGTTCTGCCTTCTCATTGGTTGTAAACCCAACCACATGACTGCCTCATCACGGCCTGTCTGTATAGACCTCCAGGTGTTCCATGGTTGGTATTGAGATTAAAGGCATGTGTATTCAATACTGGCTGTATCCCTGAACACACAGAGACTTACCTAACTCTGCCTACCAAGTGCTGGGACTACAAGTGTATGCCACCACCACCCTGCTTTTCTATGGCTTGCTAATAGCTCTGACCCCCAGGCAATTTTATTTATTAACATACAAATAACATTTAAGTACAAAAGAAAATATCACCATAGTAGGTAACATCAGAAACAAAAATTTAGGAAGACTTATGGAATTATATCCTGTTAGATATGTGGTATACCAATAGGCCAATTCACTCTTTTAATTGGGACATTTTTTGGATGATTTGTACTTTTTATTCAGATATTTCATTGGTCCAGTGTCCTTCAGATTCCTTAGCCTTCATTCTCCTGAAAGACAAAAACAAAAACGCTTCCCCAACCTGAAGTTTGGGGAGGTTCCCTTTTGACAAGTTACATCTGATTAAATGAAAATAATTTGTTAGTGGTATAAGTTAGTTTAAATTAAATGGCCATGCTGGTAGATGAACAATCACTTCTTCTAATCAAGCTGTCTCTGTCATTTAATCAAACCTTTATCAATTTTTGTGGTATCCATAGTTTCCTTCTCCTGTAGTAACAAAAGCAAAGCCTTGTCCCAAAGGTAATACACATGCTGGTTTCCATTCTGAGGTAAGCACATCTTTAAATTATACAGACTGATTTAGTTCTGTAGTTTTTTTCAACTATGCAATGTGTCCTCACAGATGTTGTTCCTTTCTCATTAGCACTGAGAAAATTCAAAGTTCATAGAGTATTATGTAATTTATTTCTAGGGGATTTTGTTACCCCTTTCTGTTTATTGAGCATATACTTTAGAGTTCAATTTGATCTTTCTATGACTGCTTGACCTGTAGGATTATGTGGTATACCTGTAATATGTTTTATATTGTAATAAGCAAAAAACTGTTTCATTTTACCAGAGACATATGCTGGAGCACTGTCAGTTTTAATTTGTGCAAGTACACCCATGATGGCCATAATTTCCAGGAAATACATTATTACTGAATCAGCTTTTTCAGATTGATATCCTGAATAAGTATAAATTGTGTGGTGTATATATTTCAATTTTCCAAATTCTGCAAAGTGAAACACATCCATCTGCCAGATTTCATTCCTCTGAGTACCCTTTGGGTTACATCCTACTGGTAGTGGAGTCTGATTATAAAAAGAACAGGTAGGACATTTCCTTATAATTTCCTTGGCTTGTTGCCAGGTTATAGAAAAATCCTTTTTTGAATCTTTACTATTGACATGATGTTTTTTTTTTTTATGAAATTCTGAGGCTTCCACCACATTTCATATTAATAGTTTATCAGTGATAGAGGGCCTGGCAAACCCATATGGGATTGGATGTGAGTTATGTATAAAGGATGCTTCCTATTCCTGATTATATATTGTAACTGAATAAATAACAAAGTTAACTCTGACTCATAAGGAATAAATTCTGCAGTCATAATATATAAGACCACTTTTTCAGCATATTGAGAGTCAGTAACTATGTTGAGAGGTTCCAAAAAATCCATTAATACCAACAGAATAGCATACAATTCCAATTTCTAAACTGAATTATAAGGACTTTGAACCACTTTACTTAAATTTTCTGATTTGTAACCTGCTTTTCCTTCTTTGTTTGCATCTGTATAAAATGTATGGGCTCCAGATAGGGGTGTTTCCCATACAATATGAGGCAAATCCAATCAGCTTTCTTTATAAGTTTAATTCCATTGCTTTTGGGATATTTGTTGTTAATGTCTCCCAAAAAGTTACTGCAAGCTCTTTGCCAAGGTTCACTTTCTGCCCATAATTTGTCAATTTCATCATTAGTTAAAGGTACTACAACTTCTGCTGAGTCTATTCCTGCTAATTGATGAAGTCTCAATTTTCCTTTTAAAATCAAGTCAGAAATCTTTTGAACATAAGTTTCAAAATTTTTACTCTGTTTATTTAGTAGAAATAGCTACTCCAATATAATATATTTCCACAGTATTAAAATTCCTGTAGGAGAATGATTAGAGGATAAAATAATCAAAATGTAATCAAAATTTTGATCCACATGATACACATGTGCATCCTGTATTTTCTTTTCTACCCAAGCCAATTCTTTCTCAGCTTCAGCTGATAATTCTCTTGGACTATTTAAGTCCTTGTTGCCCTCTAAGGTTTTGAACAAATTATAAAGTTCATCATTTTTCACCCCAACAGTGGTCCACGGATAGGAAATGTCTCAAAAAAACTTTGAATGTCATTAATAGTCCATAATTGATGTCTTCTAATTTGTACCTTTTGGGGTCTAATTTTTTGTAGACTTATTTTATATCCTAAATAATTAATGGAGTCTCCTCTTTTTGTCTTTTCAGGAACAATTTGTAATCTCAATGAGGCAAATCTTTTTTACTTCTTCATTCTTTCTAAAGTATCTGCCTTTGAATCAGCAAGTAAAATATCATCCATGTAATGATAAATTATAGATTTAGGGGGCTGGAGAGATGGCTCAGCCATTAAAGGCTAGGCTCACAACCAAAATTATAGATTTAGGAAATTGTTTACATATTATGTCCAATGGCTAGCATACAAAATATTGGCACAGCATTGGACTATTTAACATTCCCTGTGAGAGAACCCTCCATGGATATCTCTTAACCAGCTGAGAATTATAAGTACTTTGCAGGCAAATCTTTCTCTCTTTTTCTTATATGAGTATTGAGAAGAAACAGTTTTATAAATCAATAACTCAGGCAGTGGTGATGCATGCCTTTAATCCCAGGACTTGGGAGGCAGAGGCAGGTGGATCTCTGTGAGTTTGAGGCCAGCTTGGGTTACAGAGTGAGTTCTAGGAAAGGCACAAAAACTACACAGAGAAACCCTGTCTCGAAAAAAAATCCTTAGTCAGGAGGTGGTGGTGCATGCCTTTAATCCAAGCACTCAGGAGACAGAGCCAGGAGGATCTCTGTGA
Source organism: Peromyscus nudipes (assembly GCA_902168325.1). Classification (NCBI taxonomy): domain Eukaryota; kingdom Metazoa; phylum Chordata; class Mammalia; order Rodentia; family Cricetidae; genus Peromyscus; species Peromyscus nudipes. The sequence goes on from CABHPH010131453.1 coordinate 29,259, forward strand.
GTTTGAGGCCAAGCTCATCTACAGAGTGAGATCCAGGATAGGCACCAAAAACTACACAGAGAAATTTTGTCTCAAAAAAAAATCAATAGCCATAAGAGACCATCTTTAGGTAACAAAATAGGCAAAGGAATTCCAGATTATAGAGGGCCCATTGGCTGAGTTACATTGTTAATGACTCTTACGTGTGTTATCCTTCTCCACTTACTAGTTTTCTTTTTAATAGCAAATACATGAGAATTCCAAGGATTGGTTGATTCTTCAATATTCTGAGCATTTAACTGCTTTTGTACCAGCTCTTCTAAAGCCTGCAGTTTCTCTGTTAGGCTATTGCTGAACCCATGAAGACTTGTCTGTTAACCATTTTACAGGTAGAGCTGCTGGTGTCTTTGAAAGATCAGCAGTTGTTGTGTGCTATTCTTGTACAACCTGCATGGTTGTTGACCATTATTTATAATACCTTTTAATATTTTTCTCAGAAACATATGGTAGTTTAAGGTTTTTTTCTGAGATTGGAGGAATGTTAATCTGGGCATTCCACTGTTGTAATAAATCACAGCCCCATAAATTCATACTTATATTAGCCACATATGGTTTTAATTTTCCTCTCTATCCTTCTGGCCCTATACATTTAACCCATCTTGTGCTCTGTTTCTCTTGAGATAATGTTCCAATGCCTAACAGCTGAACATTTACCACCTGAAGAGACCTATGTAGATGCTAAGATTTTGGTGCAATCATTGTTACTTCTGCACCTGTGTCTACAAGACCTTCAAGGAGAACATCATTTATTAATATTTTTAATTTTGGTCTTTGTTCATTCATAGAAGTTTGTCAAAAAATTTGCTTCATTATTTCTCCTGAACTTTTTGTTCTCTCTGCTATAGTTGTTCTATCATCCTGAGCAGTATGGTATAAGATGAATCTTAAAAGGTTTTATTAATAAAAAATACCTGGAACAAGATATGGAGGTGAAAACTGAGAGATCAAAGGAATAGGACAAGCTACAGCCAACCTCACCTCACCAGTTCCTCAGCCTCCTGAGAGATCTACTTCCTGTATACCCATGACTATATTCTTTCTGTGCCCTGCCATCTCATTTCCTCTCTCTGCCTAGCTAAATTACTTCCTCTTTCTGCCCAGTTCTATCACTTCCTGACTGTTTGTCCAGACCTCCATACCTCTATGGTTAACTCGTGCTGGTAATTAAAGCCATGTGACACCAAGCCTGCCTCTGTTCCCCATGTGGCCTTGAGCCACAGAGATTTGGATGAATGTTTGTCTACTGAATGCTAGGATTAAAGGCATGTGCCACCACTGCCTGACCTCTACATTTAATGTAGTGGCTGTTTTTTTCCTCTGATCCCCAGATAAGCTTTACTTGGGTACACAAATAAAATATCTCCACAGTATAGATTTTACAATAGGCATTTTTTAAAATTACTCTGGGAAAGGGGTTTCTTCTATGATGTCAGGAAAGGCCTGAACTGAATTTGCCATGGGGGCCTGCAAGAGGCTGCTCAGGGAGTTTTCCCATGGCAAAGGCAAAAGATTACCTTGTCTGTCCCTTGTTTATCTACATTTGTTAGTCCAATATTTGTCTTTACCACACCTTCTTCATAATCAAGAAGGGTGGGGCATTCTATTGCCATTGTTCCTTGAAGAGCCATTATTTCTAGGAATGCCATGTTTACAGTTCCTTTTTAGGTAACCTTGTTTACTGCAATTAAAGCATTTGACATTATTATTTTTCTTCAAACTTCTGGAAATCACCTCTCCTGTCCAAGTATCAACATAGTCATGAGATTCAGTATCAGTTGTATATTGGATCCATACCTCCAAGGGTGCTGATCATGCCTTAATGGCCTAATTACTCTTTTGCATTATGCATTAGCATTTTTCAAAAACCAGAGATTCAATTATTATCTGTCTAGCTCCTGAATTTGGTATTATTCTATTTACTGCTGAACACAGCCTCTGTAAGAAATCAGTGAAGTTTTCTTTTGGGCACTGTATAACTTTCATAAATTACTCAATTTTCTTTTCTAATTCTTTAATTCTGTCCCAAGCATTCAGGGCTGCCATCTGGCATAGAAATTGGTGTGTGGTCATCATATAAAGATTGTCTTTGTATATCAGCCTTCTCCAAGAAGTTGATCTTGGGAAATTTCCATACTTCTAGCCCTACACTGTTGTTCTATAGTCTTAGCCTCCTCTTTCCACCATTTTCTCCATTGTAACTGTGGATCAGCCTTTAAAACAGCTGTAACCAAATCTTTCCAGTTTTGAGGGATAATTCTACTACAAGTTGGCCATGAATTTAACAACTGCTTTACAAATGGAGAATGCGTACAATGAGAGACTATAGCTTCTTTAAATCTCCCCAAATCAAACATTTCCACAGGAGTCCAGTTAGCTCCTATACAGCCTTGAGCATTTGGCAGTTCCTGTAAGGTTATATCAGATAGATTAAGATTGGCTGTTTGAAAACCTTACCGTGTTTCTCTGCAACCATATAATTCAATGCTGAGATAGATTCACTTTTAAATTCTTGTCTCTGGGTCTGAATTTCTCTATGATTTGTTTTAACAAGTTTTTCTAACATTTTATATTGGCACTCAAATTAACCAACTTTTTTTAATGATGAAACAAAAATGACCAATAAATAATATTCATAATTGACCTTATGTAAATCTCATCAACATTATTTATCCTCTCATTTAATTGTTCCATTTTCTAACTGCCTAATGTGTTATCAAACAGAGACCAAATTCCCTGCATTGTAAAAATGTTTTAAATATCTCTTTTAATTCATTTCTCCCTTTAAGAAATCTTAGTTGACTTACCAAATTTGCCGACAATGATAACTCAGATGTGAGGCTGACTCCTCTGCATAGAACAATAGAATACCAAGCAGATTTCAAGACAGCTACTTAGTGTGATATCAGCCTGAGATGAGTATTCAGAGAGAGCCCACAACACATCAGGAGAGAAGAAGTGAAAGATCCAGCCATCTGGCGGTAGTTGATTAGGGACTCCATCCCACATGAGGAGCAGATTCTGGCCACATGCAGCTTGGCTTGAGCTGGGGCCTGTAAGGCCACAGGCAAGTGGCTTTTTTTGAACAACATTCATGCCACAAATGTTGGAGCACCAGATGTAAGATGAATTGCTAAATCATCTTATTAATAAAAAACCCAGAGCCAGATGTTGGAGTGAAAACTGAGAGATCAAAGAAAGAGAACAAGACAAGCCACCAGTTCTTACTGCTAGGAATTTCTCAGCCCATGAGAGAGTTACTTCCTTTATGCTCATGCCTCTATACCTTTTTGTACCTGTCATCTTACTTCCTCTCGCCACCCAGTTCCATCACTTCCTCTTTCCACCCAGCTCTATCACTTCCTGTCTGTCTGTACAGACCTCCAGACCTTTATGATTAACTAGCACTGGGATTAAAGGCATGTGCCACCATGCATGGCTCTATTCGCATTGTGGCCTTAAAACTCACAGAGATCTGGATGGATCTCTGCCTCCCAAATGCTAGGATTAAAAGGTTATGCTACTGCTACCTGACCTCTATGTTTAATGTAGTAGCTGGCTTTTTCTTCTGATCCCCAGATAAGCTTTATTTGGATGTACAAATAAAATATCACCACATGATTCCTCAGTTGATGTTGTGTCTTCCCAAGGAATTCTAGTTTATATAAAGTTGACAAAAAGTAACCAGCACAGTCAGTTTATCCATATGATTTCATTTGCTCATGCTAACTTTTCAAAAAGGGGAGAAGATTAATACACTTCTTTATTGCATATGTGTGTATGCAACTGTGAATGTGCTACAGCATGAATGGAATGTGGAGTTCTGAGTACAACTTGCTAGAGTTGGTCCTCTCTTCGAGTTATGTGGGTCCCAGAGATAGAATGTAGGTCCTTAGGTGTGGCAAATACATTTCCCTTCTGAGCTCTCTTGTTGTTAACATGTATAATAATACCAAGTTAATGTAGCAGTTAACAATAATACATAATGTATTGAAACATAGTATTTAGCATATTTATGATCCAGTCACTTTTATTGTTATAGAATATTGTAATTTAGTATTTAGGATAATGCATTTAAAATGAATTGACTTTGAAAGAAGAACAAAGGAATAGAAAGTCAGTATGGCACTCTACAATAAAATACAATTTTATATGATACAGATACTACTATAATTTAAAATAGGAATTAATGTTCATAAGCTACCAACTGCCAAAAAAGAACATTCAAACCAAACCCCAAAAAACTTGCAATAAAGCACAATGTTGATTTAAAATTTGAGTTTTACTTCCTTCTTTTTTTATTTTATGTTTTTTTTTTCCAAGACAGGATTTCTCTGCGTAAGAGCTCTGGCTGTCCTGGACCTCGATTTGTAGACCAGGTTGGCCTCAATCTCACAGAGATCCTCTTGCATCTGTCTCTGCCTCTAGAGTACTTGGTTTAAAGGTCTGCTCCACCACAGACTGACTTTTCTTTCTTTCTTTCTTTCTTTCTTTCTTTCTTTCTTTCTTTCTTTCTTTCTTTCTTTCT
>CABHPH010131455.1:0-27917 GCA_902168325.1 Peromyscus nudipes
CCTCGTGACTACCTTGTGACTCTGTACTTTTACACTTCCTGGTTTCTGGAATCTGGACTCACTGGTTTCAGTAACTAATGGCCTATTCCTAGGAGGAGAAATCTTAGGCCTTAGTTTTTGGGGTGAAAGCATTTTGGTCTTATTTCTAAGATGGCTCATTTTGGTCTCACACTTACAAGTTCTATCTTTTTGTTTAAAAATTATACTCCCATTTTCATCTAGCACTTAAAGGAGCAGTTGAAGAATTTGAACTTTAAGTTGTAAGCATTAGATAGCATGTAATTTTCTTTTGTCATAATGCTGGCTAAGAACTTGACTCTAGAAGATCAGTGTCATTGTTTTTAATGAAGAGACTGGACCATGTCTTTTTCCTGGAATGGGTGGGGGAGTATCATAAAGAAAGCTATTGAATGGACTGTGGTATTTATTCATTCATGGAGCTAGGACCTGGGAATTAAGATGTCTTCTGTTCCTTAGGTCACTTCCAGGTCTTTCTAGAACTCGTAGAGCAACATCAGAAATAGTTTTATAGTTTGTCTATTTTTCCTCTTATTGTCCTTTACTTATTTACACATTTAGTGTGTGTTTGTGCTTGTGTTTATATATGTGTACAACTCACATTAAACATGTGGAGATCGGAGTATAACTTGTAGGAATCTGTTCTGTCTACCTTGTGGGTTCCAGAGATTGAACCAATCCAGAGATTGGTGGCAAGCGCTTTTACCTGCTGAGCCCTTTTGCTGGCCTGATTGATGAATAGATTGGTTGATTGATTGAGATAGAGTCTCACTCTGTCGTCTTGCTAGCTTCATTCCTCATCATCCTCCAACTACTGATGTTACAGGAGTGTGTCACCATACCCAGGTTCTCCACTCCATTTTTTACCTATGACTAGAATATTCATTATAGGATGTAAATCAAATCATGTTTCTAACTCTGAGTTTCCCTGGACTTGGGAGACAAAACCTTAGCCCTGCTACCTTGCTTGTATGTCTTGAACTGTCCAGAGCCTTTCCTATCCTTGATCTTCTTACTAGTTACCATCTCTCACCTGCAACTTGGTGCCTACCCTTTGGCCTCAGTGCAGCTTCTACACCCGAAAGAAGCCTCCCTGACCACCAGCTCCTGCTGTCTTCATTAATTCTCACCGTACTTCCTTCCTTAGAAGAAGCATGTACCCCTGACTTTCTCAGTGGTTTGCTTTGTGGAGGACTTGGAAATAGTTTCAGCTCGAAAGAAGAACCCTTATTGCTTTAATAACCATTGCTTCACTTACCACGGTTTGTCATTCTGCTTTTATTTACTGTGTATTTCCCTGAACTCCCTGCGACAACAGGATCAGCGCTGGTTGCAAGAGTCATGAAAAGTGAGCAGGACAGACATGAGCCCAGCCTTTGTGTTAGAGTGTCCGTTTTGCTCAGGGCAGGAGAAGAGAAGAGATCAGAAATAATGATGAATGTGGACATTCGACAGTTGGTGGATAAAGACATTATTGACAGAATTAGCTTAAGGTAAGTTGGGTTAGGAGAGAAATTATGAATGCAGTCTCAAGACATGTGACATTTAAGGGTTGAAAGTTAAACGACCTCCCTATGCTAATTCCCTGCCAGGTTCTACCCTCCTGAATGCCTAAGGGAAGTTCCTTGCCTGGTACCCTGAATGGTGGGCGTTAACAGATTAGAAGCAAGATTGTAAAACATCAGTAGAGAACTTCTGCCCTCCGGGGTCCTCCCATTGTGCTGTAAGCCTGTATTTAAGACCTCCTCCCCGCTTAAATAAATGACATTCAGCATTTAAAATTAAAATATATATATATAAAATATATAATTGAATGAATACTGTGAATGTAATCTATGAATACCACAAATGTGATTAATATCATGAGTGTAATTAAGGAATATCATGAATGTAATTTAAAAAATAAAGTAAAAAAAAAATAAACACGTATCTTGAAAAACTAAAAAAAAAAAAAAAAAAGAAAAAGGAAAATTAAAAACACCCACCGGAAAAAAAAAAATCCAGAATGCAGTAACATTCTTGTCTTAATAAAACAAGGCTCTATTGTTCATCTTCTTTGGGGACATTATTAACGAATCTGAGAATTTTTAAATTTTAAGGTCCAACAACCCATTAAAAAGGAATATTGCATTTATCCTTCTGAATTTCAAATAAATAAATAGAAAGGTAAAGCCGTCATTTTCTTTTTGCTTAAAGCCGCGACATTCTGCCATCTTCCTTCCTGAAGTCCTGATGTATGTTGTCTTGTTATATTTGGAGGTGAAACACAGATGGACTATTTCTTCCTCAGCCCTCCCAGCTATTCCTCACTCCCCACATTTTCACACACTGGGCTTAGAACACCCTAGCATCGAGCTTGCCACCATTAGGTTGGGGTACAGGCTTGAAGTCTACTTCCCAGACTTGGAGAAATAAATGAATTGGGAGAAATAATGAAACAGTCCTCTTCTCTTTGAAATGTAAGTTGTGCAGGAATGGGCTCAGTTATCCCTGAGCCAGACTGTGATCTGAGAAAGCCAGAATGGTACAGGCCCAGCAGAGCTTAGAGACATGACTGAAGAGCTGAGGGAAAGCCTCATCTCATGTGGGTGGCTCTTGGCCTCATGTTAGCAGTAGTAAGACACTTGTCTTGGACTGATCTGTGTCTCATGTGTTTCTTCATGGCTACCTTTGACACAGTAAGGTGCAGTCTGTAGGTCATTTGTAGTTTTCCAGGTGTTCTGTAAAAGCCACAGGCTTACCTTGTGCTGGTTGGATGTCTTTCTGACAGCGTCCACATCTCCTTTTCAGTAACCAACCAACAAGCCCAACACAGTTATACTTGCTGCTTAACACTCTGTAAAATGTTATTTAAATATTTCTAACTTATTGTTTCATGCTGGGTTTTATGGTACATAAATTTCTATTTAGGCCACTAATTTACAGTAGAAGTTTGTTACTAATATCACTGCAGGCTCCATCCATCTAAAAATATTGCTCATAACCTATGCTAAAAATATGTTATATATTTGCACTGTATGTAAACAGCGTTATGTTTTATTGGTGTGCGGTACTTTGTCTATGGAAATGTTGGTATTGCAGCATATATTTAGTGGGGTAAGGAACACAAGTATGGTGGAAAGACTGTAGAGAAATGAAATCCCTGCAGGATGGGATTTATGGAATTTTCAGGGCACTTTGCAGAAAATCTACATAGAATACATTTCCCACAAAGATGAGGTGGAGTCTTACAGAATGTTCAGGAAAGCGCTGTTGTTTGCCATACTCCCCGACTTCTAACTGCTTTGTAGACATTTGAGACTGCAAATATGTTCAGCTCAAAAGAAGTATCATTATTGCTTTAATAACCCTTGCTTCAAAACTAGCTATTTAAATAGGCCAGAAATAACAAAAGTTGGATCTTCTTTTTGGTAATGAGGAAACATAATTTGATGGTGTGGCATTTTGATGTTTTTCCTCTGGTGTCCATTGCTGAGGAGATAGTTTAGAGAATGGGAGATTTGGTGCTGGGAAAACTCGGTGGCTTGTTTTGATCAGCTTGCAGGTTTGAATTCACTGGTTGCCTGTGCTCAGGTCCAGGTTGCATCATCTCTCACTGGAAGCAAAGGAAGTAGACTGCCCAGCTGCTCCTTGTTTGCATAGGACAGGACCTGATTTCCTCAGTGAAGCTGACTCTGCAGACCTTAGCTCTAGGACAGAAGCACCACTGGCTACATGTTGACCAGTTGAAAAGAGGATTGCACATCAGAAACAGATTGAAGTGGCCGGTTAAGCTGCCCAAGCTGGGCTTTTATCCCTTAAAGGGTGTACTGAGGTGTGTGACCCTGTTCATAGATCTTCCAGCTTGTTTAAGTCACTGAGCTGCTGGGTATGGGGTGTAATCCAAGCACCAGGAAGAGTGAAGTAGGAGGAGTGTCCTTAGTGAGTTAGACATTGTCTGAATAGTAAATGAAATATTATTTACAGAAAATTAAGGTTATCAGTTTTGCCTCTAAAATAGTGAAGTGATGGTAGGTATGTTTATGTCCTGCTGTATTTCCATGGTTCTCTAGTGCTGGAAAAGCCATCATCAGTGAAGACTGAAAACCAACGAGGAACAAGAAAAACTCCCAAAGAATGTTAGTGTAGCAATGAGTCTTGGAGACTGTTCTTGCTGACTTTCCACTTCATTCAGAGCGTGCTGAAGAGGAAGCAGTGAGTCATTCATTAACTGCGGCAGGTCAGGGCTCCACAGTGGCACTCTCCACTTGATAACCCACTGGCAGTTTGCTTGGCTTGTTGGACAGAGGTAGGTAGGAGGGCTCCCAGCGCCTTGAGGTCACAGGCACCACCTGCAGCACAGCTCCTCCCGCTTGTCCTCTAGTCTCCTGGTGACTGTTTGATTTGGGAACATCACCGTGTCCACAATAGAAGGTAGTGTCCCAAAAGCTGACCAGCATTGACTGGGACAGAGAAGTGGAATCTCAACAGTCAGGTTCTCCATGTGGGTCTTTCCTGTGTTCACACCCAAACCAGCAGATCCTGCTGCACCCTTGACACCCACAGGCCTGTACAGCAGTGTGTCCCGCTCCCAGAGCTATCACTCACACCATCACACTCAGAGCCTAGCCTTTCATTTTCTCGGCTCCCTTCTGGCCTCCATCATGGCTGCTGTCCGTTAAGCCTGCTCTGGTGTTGCACCACTGTGCTGGGCCATGATGGGTTTGAAAATGGAGCTGCAGTTCATGCTTGGGGTGTCTACTTCATTTCCTCTTCTCTTCTGGTTATTTTTCCTTGTTCCTACAGAAAAGAGAACAATGCCCATTTAATAACTGCAAAGCTTACTGCTTGCAGATACCCTAAAGATTACTAGCGACAAAATGTATTTATGTCTTTAATAAGGATTGAAATTTACTGTTCACTAAGTATGTTTCCTTCTGTTTTCTTTCTGTGTTCTTTCTCTTTGGACATTTTTGTGTTGTGTAAAACTGGGCTACAGGATATTATGTGCTATTAGCAAACTTTTGAGGTAATTATTAATGTTTTACACACATGGGCAGTTTTGTGTTAAATATTAGAGTATTTTGTGTAGTTTCCAAATATCCAGATGGAAAGAATAGATTGTAGTGAATGATACTGACTGTGGGACTTGATGATATAGACCAAAGGGGCTATGGAATAGAGGTATACATGTGGAAGTGAAAATTGACCATTTGTGCAGTCCAAATTAAAATGGTTCCTATCAAATGATCAAATCACCTGTTAATGATCTAGCAAGGTCTCTTAAAAGATGATGAGGCTGTGAGGCCACAAGAAACTATTTCCTAGGTAGACTCCTTAAACACCCTGATCTCCTTTTTGTACACTACTCAGGATGTGTGAATAAACAGGTGCCAGAGACCCTCTGGAGACATGAAACACTTTTGAGAGTCACTGGCAAATGGCAGGCCATCTGCTGCTTTTGCCTCAGAATTTTCTGCTAGTCGTGCATTTCTGAATTGCCCCCACCCTTGTTTCTCACCTCTGTATGAGCCCCAAATCCACCCTCTTGGGATTGCCTATGTATGGCTAGAAAAGGGTACACGTTTTGATTGGGAGGGAAGGCTGAAGGAAGCTTTGCTCAGAGAGAGAGTCAGAGGCCCTTTGAGTAGCAGAGAACTATACTTTTACTTGTAAATACTCTTACTCTAAGTTTTGTGTGTGGGGGTTGTGGTTATTTCACTGACTAAATGTTGTAGTGTCTGAGCCTTCAATGGCACAGTGTAGAACAGAGGCTCTAATCTCTTGAATGGGATAGTAAAGCACTAGTCCAAGAAACTCAGGTACACAGGAGAGTCGGACATGATTCCTGCCTGCAGGTGGCTTCTACTATTAATAGATGCAAAATCATCCAAGCAAAATCTGTGTTTTTGAGTCTAGAAGTACTGGCTAGTCCAGGAAGCTCGTAATGCAGTGATGGTAAGAGGAGGTTCCAGAAACGCCTTTACAACACTCAGCCTTGGAAGATGCTCTGCATGCATTTAGGCAGAAGAGGCAGATAAACATGTCTTTGGCAAAAGGGTGGAAGGACCGTGTTCAGGAAATGGGTGCTTCTGACAGTAGTGAGAGTTGTGGCTGGGGACAGTAGGACATAAGGTTGGTATCCAGTGGACGCTAAACTCCAGAGCTTTGAATGTGCCAGCAGGGAGGGGAGTAGCGTTTACATGACAGCTCATCCTGGAGCTTGAAAACCAGGAGTGACCCAGTTAAAACTGTGCTTTACAAACACGTTCTGAAAGGCCATGAGTAGTGTAGCTTGGAGTGAAGGGTAGAGGGGATAGAAGAGTAGAACTCAGAAAGTCTGCTTTGAGTTAGGAATCGCAAACTAAGGTCTGTTTTAAGTAGGTGTGGTTTAGTAAATGCCATGTGAAGGTGCAAGAAAACAAAAGCAAAAACAACAACAAAAACCACCTAAGGGAAGCTGAGTGTCTGAGCTTGGGAAATGTAAGGAAGGATCAGATTCGAAAGACATCCTGGAAAGGACTCTACAGACTGGGCAGTTGTGATAACTGGATGAGGGAGGAAGAGGTAAAGAAAGTGAAAGAGGGAGACATCCATGGGTAATTTAGGAAAATTCCAGAGCCAGAGTCAAAGTCAAGATGAGAAAACACTTTTTTTTTCTTTTTGATGAACTGATGAAGTTTTGGACTGAAATGCCAGCAAAATTTCTGGGTTGCTTTGTTGTGGTAGAGGTGACCGTGTGGAGTGGTCTCGTGTGCAGTAGGGTAGGCTTTTGACCCCACACAAGGTGGTGCTGTGGATGCAGATGGAAATTGCAAAGAAATTTCTTTTATTGTGCTCTGTGGGTTGAGTTAAACTGTTCATAGTATTTCTCATCAATATCTAAATTAGTATTGTGGCCCGATGTGGGTAAAGGTCGTTTCTGTGATTTTTACACTGGATTTATTAATGAGATTTGTATGCAGAGTTGCTGACCCAGCATATGTTCAGAAATAGACAAATAATTGTGTATTTGTTCATTTAGGTATCCTCTTCCCAGAATGTGTGGGGAAACGGAGGAAAAAAGGGCCTGGCAGTTTCTAGAAAACAAAGTTAAAGGAGTAAAACCCTTTCTTATGCTGTCATTGTCATCTTCTTAATCAAAGTCAAGCCCCTCTTCTCCCCCCCCCCTTTCTTTCTGGAAACTCTCCCAATAATTTCTGCTCCCGCGATTCCAGGTATCTGATTCAGGATCGCAGCTGGGAAAAGCTGTCACGGGCGTTTGGTTGAAGCGCATTGAGCATGTTCTGTGGTGCTGCAGTTTAGTGGCTTCTGAGAGATGCCTTGGACTTGTTTCTATGCTTGATATTACTCTTGAATTTGGATGTTGTTAATTTACTAGCAATACATTCTGGGTATGAGGGCTATACCACCTCTAAATTGAGTGGCCCATGTTTGCTCTGGATCTGTTTGCTCAGGTGCCTTTCCTTCTTTGGGTATTAGCACTGGTCTAGCCTCCCTATCTACATCTGCACTTTGTGAAGTAGTGAGCGGTTAGCCAGGCATAGTGGTGTGCCTGCACCTTAAATCCTACACTTGGGAGGCAGAGGCAGGCAATCTCTGAGTTCAAGGCCAGTCTGGTCCTCACATAGGAAGTTCCAGGGCAGTAGAGAGACCTTGTATTCCCCCGCCCCCAAAAAACGTAAGCCATTAACAGATTACATTCTCAAGATAGTTGTCTATTTTTCTGTGAATATTTTGTACCTGTAGCAATATATTCTGAAGTTCTAGTTCAAGGCTACAAGTAAACAATACAAACTTTTTTTAACCCTTCCTTAAGGAAAAGAAATAGAGAACTCGGGCCTTCAGTCAGCTTTAGAGAGATGGATATAAAGAAATGTACATATACATAAAGAAGAATAAAGAATATTAAAAACAATTTTATGCTGATCAACAAGAATAGGCAACTTGGATGTAATTTATTTCAAGTTTATTGAAAGACAAAAAGTATATAAGTCACTTAGAGATGAATGAAGTAGCCATATTGGTTAATGAAACTGAATATAAAACTAAAATTGTTCTCACACAGAAATGCCAGGCCCTGATGACATCACTTGTGAGTTCTACTAATATTTAAGGAAGAAATGATGCTAACTCTATCTCTGTATATGCTCTTCTAGAAAAAAAATCAGCGTGGAGTAGTATTTCCCTATTCAGTTTCTAAAGCCAGCATTATCCCAATACCAAAAGCAGAAAAAGGTACTATGTAAAAAGAAATGACAGACTAGTATCCTTCATAGGACAAAAAATTAACAAAATATTAGCAAATTAAATCTGGTAAGTCATAAGGGGAATTTATCAAAGTCAAATGGATTTTTCCCTCTAGAATGCAAGGGTGATTTCACATTCAAAATTTTATAAACTCTAGCATCCATTCCAATAAGCAATACCAATTAACAAGAAGTAGAAAAAACAAAAAAAAATTCCAACAAACTTCTTAAAGTGATAAAAGGGCATTAAAAAACAAACAAAAAACAAAACCCAAAGGCAAACAATATTCAATATGAAAGATTGAACACCTTCCACTGTATGTCAGAAGTAGATCAGAATAGGCATTTTTGCATCTAGCATTATACTGGAAATTTTAGCTGGTACAAGAAAGAGAAATTTAAAAAAGCACCCAAATTGGAAAGGTAGAAAAACTCATTCTCGTTGTTGTACACATTACCTTTGTGATGGTTGAAATGAGACTGCCCCTCTTAGGCTCAGATGTTTGAATACTTGGACCCAGTTGGTGCAATTGTTTGAATAGATGTAGAAGGTGTGTAGCTAGAGGAAGTATATCACTTGGGTTGGGCTTTGAATGTTCAAAACCACAGGCTGTTTCCAGTTCCTTCCATGCTTCCTGTTTGTGGTTTCATGTGTGTGCTGCTGTGCTCCCAGCCATGGCAGACACTTATTCTTCTGGAACTGTAAGCCCAGATAAACTGATATTCTGTAAGTTGCTTCTGGTCATGGCATTTTATCACTGCAATAAAGAAGAACAAAGACAACCATGTGTGTGGAACAGCCGATGGAGTCTGCAGAACAGTTACTCAAGCCAGTGAGCGAATTTAACAAGACCGCAGAATGTAAATCAGTAATTGAACCTTAAAAATTACCATTTAAGCATCATACCAATCAGAGCTAAAATTCTGAGAAAAAAAAGTGACAAAAGATATGTAAGAAACTGAAAATTACAAAACAAGAATCGTGAAATCAAGTGAGATCTAGACTGTGTTTATGGGTCATGAGACTCGGGGGTTAGAATGCCTTCTCTCTGTAGATTTATCTGTAGATTCAGCAGGTTCCTAAGTAAAATCCCCAGAGATGTTTTGAAGAAAAGGACAAGCTGGTTTTAAAACATATGTAAACACAGAAAACTAAATTAGTTAAAACTACTTTGAAAAAAAGAACAGAATTGGTATTTGAACATTGCCTAACTTGATTTACTGTAGGGCTGCTTTACAAAGCCAATTGTAGTGCTGCTGTAACAGCTAACAGGACGGGTCCAATGGGTCTAGAAGTAGACCACATCACAAGGACAGCTGCTTCCACAGAGGTGAGAGGCATTGCAGTAGAAAAAGGGAAGATTGTTCATCAAATCCAGATCTTTTTCCAGACAGAAATGATCTCAAAATGGACCGTTTCTCTCTAAATATAGACTCTAAAATTCTAAAGCTTCTATGAGAAACTAAGAGAGAGGCTTGTGACTTTGGCTTGGGCCTAGTTTATAGCTACAGCACTCAAGGCATAGTTCATACAACAGAAAAATTGCTAAATTGGACTTCATCAAATGTCAAACTTGTAGCTCCTATAAAAATATTTTTAAAGACTTTAAAGACAAGTTACAGGCTGAGAAAATATTTACGAGTTATGTGTCTGATTTAAAAATCTCATATTTAGAAAATATGAAGAGTTCAAGTTCAGTAAAGAATCTCTGTCAGGAAAAGCTTGGAACAGAAACCTTTCCTCAAAGGTATGGAAGATGTTCAATGTCATTAGTCAGTAGGGAAACACAAATCAGAAACAAAATATGATTAATCTGTTGGGCTCATTCAAATGAGAAAGACCATACCTCGTGACATCAAGTACATGAAGACCCCTGGCTCTCAGTGCTGTGCTGGTGAGAGATGTAAGTACCTCTCACACTGGAAAAGAGATGGTAGTTTCCTTTAAAAACTAAGCATGCATATTTTTAAAGACTCAGCTGAACTACTCCTCAGGGCTTATCCAGGAAACTGAGCATGTGCCGTTCTAAAGATTTGCTCCCATGTTCACAGCAACCCATGTTAGTATCCTAACTGGAAACAGCACAAGCGCCTATCCCAGTTGAATGGGGGAACAAACCATGATACAAGTCATGGCAGGCAGAGCACCTCTCAGTTGACAACCCCAGACCTGAAATCCAGAACATTTTCAGTGTCAACATAACATCTGAGAAGCTTGTGTTTTGTATTTTTTAAAATTGTGAATGTTTAACTAATATATTCTGTGCAGATATTCAAGAATCCAAGAACCTTTTACATCTGAAATGTTTCAGGCCACAGAGACTCAACCTGTCCCATTTGCCAATAGGCAGAGTACACTATAGACACCTAATAACATGGCCAAGCCTCAGATGAATTATAGTAGTTAAAATAGCCCAACCACAGTGTACATGCTTTGTGGTTCTTTTATCTGAAGTTTCAGACTTTAAAAAGGCAATGTCTAGAAAGCACTATAGATTGGAAGCAAAGTAGGGAATGAGAAGGATGGTCAGGGAGTGTCGCAAAGGTGACCGAGGAGACATGTAGTGTCAGTAGGTAGATCAGGAGTTAGTGATGGCTCGTCATTTCTGAACATCTGCACTTTGTACCAGGAAAAGTCAACACAGCTGTTGAAACCCCCGAGGACTTGACTTTCCTTCAGGGAATGGAATTATGTTGTTCAGAGTTTAGTCAACCTACAGGAGACTTTTGTAGGACTTGAGCCTTTCACCCTGGAGCCATAGAGGCCTGTGCCCATCCAGCTTCCCCAGTTATTCCCCTCACCTGTACAGGGCATGGAGCGTGAGACTAAGGGTCCTAGGCAGCACAAGGAAGATGATTTCTGGAAGCAAGAAACTTGAATTACTTCATTGTTAGGTGACAAAAATTAGACTTCATCAGTTACTAAGTCAGCTAGATTTTTTAAAAATTTGACTGAAATGACGAGTTACAAGTTCTGTAGGTTGGCCGAGTCTGTGTGGTATATGAAGAACATTTCCTTTCAGTTACTGTGCGCTCACTATCTGTTTGTTTAGAGTGTCCTGTTGTTCTTATATTACACTAGTAAATTGTGTTTCCTTTCCACTTGGAAAGGGGAAAGAAATGTACAACTACAACATGCATAATGGTGTTCAGACTAATGTTACCAACCAAAAAACAAATAGCAGTGTGCTGTCAGCTCCCTGAGCACAAGTGACAGAAGTGCACACTGGTTTTGTCATCTCTTGGATCCAACTGTTTGATGACTGCTGTGATGCTGAAAGGGAAAAATGCCACAAAACTTAAATGCATGTAGAAAGTCGGGAGGGAAATAGGATTGCTGTGTCTGCTCACTGCAGAGGGTTTAGATGCTCATCCATAGCAGGTTTGTGTTGAAGTGGAGCGGTCTGCTAACTTGTGTGCTAATGTACAGACGGACACGTATCAACTCGTGCAAGGTATTAGCCTTGATTCCCCGTTTTGTTAGGCTCTTTGGGTATATCTTAAGCTTGCTTGAAGCATCCCCTAAAGAGGACGACGAAACAAACGTAATGACACAAATGACTCTATGCAGTGCTGCCGGCCATGATCCATCCATGTCGGAACTGACACTCGGGTACCACACCTGGGACTGCCGCAGAAGAAATTAGTCTCTGCAGATAGTTACACTTTTAAACTAAGCATGCTTTGTGCGGTGTGAGACGGGTTTTTGAAAACAAATTGGTCTTTGAGCACATCTCCTTCAGGTTACTCAGTCTGTGGACATGATTTGAGATGATAAAAGGCTTATTTAGAGGGATAGGCTAAGCTATGTTTCATAACAGTAAGGAAAAAAATCTTAGTACAATGGCATAATAAAGGTTTATTTGACGTTAAACATCTAAAATAGGTCATGTACTCAGTGGTCTCTAAGGACCTAGACTGATGGAGTCTCCACGAGCTTACAGCTAGCTGTGCATGCAGAACATGGAGAAACTGGAGTTGGGGACTCATTTTAAAGTCTTCAGCATAAAAGTGACATGGTTGTTCATTCGCAGCCTATTGCAGAACCAGTAACATGGCTCCACCTAGTGCAGGCCAGCTGCAGGGGTGTTGGGGAGTACCTGGTATGCAGTGATAGATAATGTCTTTGCTGTAAAAGGAGAGCAAATTTTTAAATATAATGACTCTACTGGCATTTTGAAATAATACCTTTAATAGAAAAGTTAATGCTAAGTACTTAAAATACTAGGCTCATGAAGATACTTATATAAAATTGCCTTTTTTTTGTATATTCTCATTTGTTAATGAAGGAGAAAGGGAATCAATGTATTTTTCAGTTTACCATTATGTATGTAATGGTAAGTTGCCAGTTTCCATTTTCCAGATAATCAAAGTGACCTTGTTGTGACCTCTAAGCAATACTTGATGTGTTTATATAGAAATACATTGTTGTAGTGAAGCCCGAACATGGTTGGGAAATTATCTGCAATAGGGATAGGAATCTATCGCTTCCAGGTGTTGCTTGGTTACATTTCATTTTCCTTTCAATAAAGCGCAACAGTTGAGGAAGGGAATCTAGTATCCTGGTTAGATTATCTTGGGCTTGTGGTTAGGCTATTTCTAAGACTTTTAGTAGTTCCAAAAGGAATTCAGAGTAGCATTGGTGGGGACTGTTGGATCCCTGGCATTCCCAGGGACACCAGTGGGTTATTTGTTCTTGGATATGAAATCCAAAGATATTAAGTCTCAGTTTAGCCCAGTCTCTGACCCTTTTATCTTGTGAAAGTTCATACAATAGGAGAGCTCATTTTGAAGATAGGAGATGAAAATTAGTAGCAGTGCGAATCCTCTGGGTGGTTCTTAGGTGACAGTGGCTTCTTTGAAGCTGTAAACAGCTCTTTTAATCTAGAGCTGCAAAGGGCTCCTTTTGCTTGAGATTCTCACTGCCTATTAGGGGAACTGGAAACCTGGTATCTAAAGCTTTGTCTCTTGCATTACAGTCCCTTGGAGTGTCCAGGCTCTACTACACATTGTGTTGTCATGCTTGTATGAACCCAGGATTGGTGGCCATCACGCATCAAGATTTATTAGACACGGTTAGGAAAAGGGTACGGTTCGTGTGCTGGTAGAATGTACAGGCCAGGACGGGGAGAGAGCCCTGGAAAATGACTGTTGAGGTAGAATGGGCAGTGTTGTTGGTGTGCAGTGCGAGCAAGGCCCTTTCTTCAACACATGTATGCTGCTAGCTCTCACATGTGCGTGTCTCTCCCAGGCTGTCCTTTATGTTCCAACCGTCATCTAGAAATCTCTGCTGGGATGTCTGTTAGGCATTTCAAGTCTAATGTGTCCCGGATGGAAAGCTCGACTTTTCCCCCCTCTAACCAGTCCTTTCCCATCACAGTCAAGGCCATGATCACTCATTCTGGTGCTTACCTCGAATTCCTTCCTCTCTCTCAGTGCCTCCTCCGCTTTTCACTGTCCACACTCCAGGCAGCCCCTCGTGAGTCTCCTGTGCGGCTCCTGCACGGCCCTGCTCTAGTTGCCAGCGGCATCGGTTCTTGCCCAGAGTGCAGCTCTCTCCCGACTGATTGTCTTCACGTTTGCTTCTGGTGAATTCTTTCTAGTAGCCAGATGCATTCCTTTGCTTCTATATGAGACTTTTAATTTTCCTCCGTTTTTCCTTTTTCTTTCTTCTTTTAGATTTTGTTTTATTTGGGGGTTGGTGGTGCATGGGTGGATGGCTGATGCAGAGGGACAGGGAAATGAATGGGATCGGGATGCATGATGTGGGAGATCTAGAGAGCGAGAAAGAGAGAGAGAGAGAGAGAGAGAGAGAGAGAGAGAGAGAGAGAGAGAGAGAGAGGAAAAAAAGATGGAGTTACTGTCCGTGTGCTTCTCACCTTCAGACTGCTCCAGGCAAAGCTTAAATGGCTCAGGCTCTGCCTCTGCTGTGTATTTTACACACACACACACACACACACACACACACACACACACACACGCATGCACGCATGCACGCCTTCTCTTCCTTGGTCTTGCTGAACTTCCCCAACTTGGGGCTTTTGCGTACTTCCTCCTCTCCCTGATCCTCTTCTCTCTAGACACCTCTGGTTTGAGTCGTACTTGAATCCTCACCCTGGCGGTCTCTCCCGAAATCTCCCTCTTATCATGATGCCATACTTTTTGTCTTTTAGGGTGCTTATTATAATTCCGTGCCATATGATTTAATGAAAGGCTATGCTAAAGGAGTTGAGCCAGGAATTGGGCCTTTAAAAAGCTGATAGTTGGGGCTGAAGAGATGACTCAGTGATTAAGAGCACTGGCTGTTCTTCAGAGGACCCGGGTTCAATTCCCAGCACCCACATGGCAGCTCATAGCTGCCTGTAACTCCAGTTCCAGGAGGTCTGACACCCTCACACAGGCAAAACACCAATAAACATAAAAAAAATTAATTTTTTTAAAGCTGATAGTTGAGAAGATCCGTTAAGGAACAGTATAGGGAGAGAAAATATCTGCAAATCAAATATATACACAGAATTTGTAGCCAGAATATACAAAGAGCTCTCCAAACTCAACAATGAGTAATCAGACAACCCAGTTTTGGAGGTGTGTTTGTTTGTACAGGGCCTCACACATGTTAGGGAAGTGCCTGTCCACTGAACCACACCTCCATTCTTACCAGTTTTACTTTTTAAGGCTGAAGATTTTGAGCAGGTCTTTCACCAGAGGCAGTATTCAGGTGGTAACTAAGCTCATTGCATGATATCCAACTCCATTGGTTATCACCCAGACTTCCCTAAGACACCACTATAACACATAATAATTCTTTAAAAACAACCCATAACACCACATCTGGGAAGGATGGGGGAGGGAACATCTGGAGTTCTCATATACTGTTGGTAGGAATAAAAAAATATACAGCCACTTTGAAAAACAGTTTGGCAGTTTCTTATAAAATAAACATACATTTGTTTGACCCTATTATTTTGTGTTATAGACAAATGTAAACTTTGTTCATCCAGAAAACCTAAGGGGGATGCTTATAGTAACATTAGTAAAAGCTGACAAAAATGGGATGTAACCCTTTTACTGCCTTGCATTTGGCAGCTAAACTGTCGTCCATGAAGTATTGCTCATCATTACAGAGAAAGGAGCTTCTGATAGGATACAGAACATGGATAGCCCCTCAGAGGTGTCGTGCTAGGTGAAGGAAGTTACCTTCAAAAGGCAACACGGAGTGGTTTCATGGGTATGCATTTTGTGAAAAAGAAGCTCTACCATGGAAGACAGGCTGTTGTTTGCCAAAAGAGAATTCTGGGCTATGTTTGTGGTGTTAGAACTATTTTGTGGTTGCTGTGGGTGGCAACCACAGCACATAAGAAATGGCACGTAATAAGTCTGTGCTTCTTTCGTCTCAGAATAGCATACCAAGGGTTAATCCTCTTGTCTGTAAGGGTTAACACACACTTAAACTGACATGTCGTGGGCAGCATTCTGGGAGTAGTGAACCAGCATTTATTTTGTCTTTGTTAACTGTTTTCATTCATGATGGTGGTTTTACTGCAAGGCTGAAAAAAAATTTCAGTTTTATTCCTCTTTTCGGAAAAGAGGGATTTGGCTGCTGGAGTGCAGGTCTCTGCGGGCAGCTCAGATGGCAGTGGCGGTCTTTAAACTGATAATACTATATTGAGTCTTCTTGTCTTTAAAATGAACTTTTTTAAATGAATAAGCCTTCGTTTTGTCAGGAATATGCAGTATTTTTCCAGTATTCAATTTCATAATAATGATGCTTTTTAAAAACCACTATGGAAAATTTTTAGATTTTTTCCTAAGAAAGAGGTGATTTTTAGTGCTTTGTGTCCAACATTCTGTACATGAACTTTAAGGTCTTTGGTCTCAAAAACAAACAAACAAACAAACAGAAACTAAACTATTAAGTCTAGCATAGCATATTTCCCCAGTTTTTAATAGTTTGTGCTTATTTCTAGTGGGACAGCTCTGGCAGTATAGGACATGCACATTGCGCTAACCTCATCAGGTGACACTGGTTCTTGAACTTCATTGTTGTTTGCACTGGTGCATGGTGCAAGTGATAGCTCAGTTACTTGAAACCAAAGCCTGCTCACTTCAAGTTTTCATTTTGCAGTACAAAATGAGAGTTATTGTTGGCAGCACCTTCAAAGTGCCTTTCGAAAGCACCCCAACACTTACTTCTCTGTTACTCGTCCAAAAAAGGAGCCACTCTTGGCGCTACTGAAGCATGACCTGGTGTGTACAGCACTGTCCTGTGAGCATTCAGGATACAGGGTTAGGTCCTCAACATTCCATCCCACTTGAAACTTAGCCACGTTCTAAATGGTGGGGTTTTTTTTTGTTTGTTTGTTTGTTTGTTTGTTTTTAATGAAAAAGCAGCCGTGTTGGTTTGTGTAGCAGTCACTGGCAAATCAGTAAATCCCCTGTCCTGTTTTCTACACTTGAGTTGAAATTCAGGAGGACATTTGTTGTTGCAGAGAATGGGGAGGAGCCAAGTTAGGGAACCTTCTTCACTCAAGTCTTAGCCTGCTATTGGGCTGCCCTCCAGCATAGGGCCGGGACCTGAGCTGCCCTGGGCTGGGTCCTCATCCATGTCATAGCTCTTCTTTTAGAATGTGCCATGTAAAATTGTAAGACCGAATGTTTAAAAGCATTCTTCGTGGTTACTTTGCTGAGCCTTACTGATTTTTAAGGAATGCTGTAGAGGGGCCCACTATTAATCCTATCCTAACCCTATAAAATATGTAACAAGCTGCTGAACAGGATGAGGGCAGCAGGCAGAGAACTAAGTTTCATTTGAATTCATGCAAATGTGGAGGTTTCCCAGAAAGCCATTTTAAAAGTATGAGCCACATTTTGAAAATAAAACAAAGAATAATGCCTTGGAGTAGAAATCTGTAATGAAACCCATAATAGCTGAAAGAGTACAATAAATTCTGCAGGGAGAGCTTTCCATTTTTTGTTCCTTTTCAAATTCTAATACTAAACTCTATTAGTAGTCTGTATAAAATGATGAGACATGAAGCCCTGCTGGTGTAAAACTATTACTAATCTGTTACTTTGCATAAATTTTCCCTCAGACAATTGTCTGTGGTCTTCTTATGAAGGACCTCCTCCATGCTTTCCAACTAAACAGATGAGACCTATTAACCGTCTCCTTCAGATTGAATGGGGCTGGAATTTGCAGGCACGACATTTTTTAAGTTGAGGGGAGACAAAGGTTGTATGCAAGAGATGGCAGGATATTTACTGTGGCCACAGGTCTTTTCCTGAGTGAACCAACTTCCCTCTCATCGGTGTTATTGTCACCTACGGGAGTAGCACAGGCATATTTTTACTCTTGTTTTGAAAACAGACGAATTCTGAAGTAGTTACCTTTCCTTATCTGGGTCACACTGTTGTTCATTCCAACAATTGTGACAAATGTATCATTTCTTCCCATAAACTTTACCTTCTGTATTTCAGCTCAGGGCACCCTTTTTGCTTCATGGTTACACAGACACACAGTTTAAATCGGCTTTGATTCCCCTTTCCTTCCTTCAGGTGTTTCAGCCACTGCCAGGTTATTTCAATTTACCTTTCATCATTTCTGTTGTCTGTGTCTTTTCTGTTCCCTTGCCAGCGTCTGGTGCAGACCAATGTGGCCTCGTGCCTAAATAATTACATCCTTAATTGCTTTCCCAGCCTCAAACTAATGTCCTTCCAATTCATCCAGAGCACTACTAGTAGATTTATTATGCTAAAACTATGGCATGGGTAAACTTTTCAGTTGGAAAGTTCAGAGACATCAGAGTATAGTGGTATGTTGGCATTAGAACCAAATAAAATGGGTTGTTTCTCCACATGCATCTTTGTGTTGTGTTCTGATTTTAGGAAATGAATTACTTGACCTTTTGGGCTTCAGGGTCCATTTGACCATAGGGAAAATAAAACCATAATCAAATGGCAGCATGTAAAGTACATAGGTTGGTGGGCCTCGTAAATGCCCACTATTAGAAATGAGGGTGGAGAGAGGCGGTAGAGGGGGCATGGGGCTGCCTCCAGTTAGAAAGCCTGGGCAGGGGCCTTCCAGAGCCATGAGTGCTTCTGAAAGAGGGGAGATTGCAAATTTTTCTGACCATGTGTACGATTTAAAGCGCAGCTAGATCTTTTCAAATAGACTGTATAGTATTTAAAGATACATATAAGCTGAAACTTCTCTCCAGCGTAACACTCAAAGACCGCGCATTTGATTAGAAACACAGTGCTGACCAACCAGATCACAGCTTCACGCAGAGTGGTTAGTGTAGGTGGAAGAAATGGTCAAGTGGGGATCAAGAGGGCTTGGTGACACATGCCACAAGTAGAGTAGACTGTGGTTAAAAATGTAGAAGTAGGGGTTGGGGATTTAGCTCAGTGGTAGAGCGCTTGCCTAGCAAGCGCAAGGCCCTGGGTTCGGTCCTCAGCTCTGGAAAAAAAAAAAAAAAAAAAAGACAAAAAATGTAGAAGTAGAAACTTGACTGTTCATCCAGTGAGCTTGGGAGTACAGACACATAAGATAGCATGGTAGTTATATAGGGGCACCCAGGGTAAGGGGGGGTGGCTTCTGACGTCAGGCTAGAGGGGAAGCAAAGTAGAAAAGAGAGGAAGGAGCTCCACAGGTACCTAGTCTAGTCTAGTTCTGAGTCTTGAGCACATGAGAACTACCAGGAGAGCTTGGTAAGGGTTATTTCTCCCTTGGTTATTTTTTACAAAGTTCTGTTAGATATTTTTCTGATTGTGTGTGTGTGTGTGTGTGTGTGTGTGTGTGTGTGCTCATTTGATTGTCAAGATAGGACTTCTCTGTGTAGCCCTGACCCCTGACTATCCTGGAACTCACAATTATTTGACTTCTGAGTGCTGGGATGCACCACCATGCTTGGGCTGACCATATATTTTTAACAGATGCCCTGGTGGTTCTAATTCATTTTGTACCTTGACCTCATCCCAAACATTTAATCCGACTCCTTCTAGAGCACCTCTGCTACGTGGCTGTTTACTGTTGGGCAGAAACTGGCACTGCTTTCTGGGATAGCCTGTTCTGTGTTGCAGACCTGGTGGTTGGAAAGTCTTTTATTGAGCTGAAATTTCTGTCTTATTTGCCCATTGATTTTTCTCTTTCCTCCCTGGAGGCCCCAGCACACAACAACAGGTCTTTCCCATCTGAGTACCCTTGAGGTCCGAGAAGGTAGCCGAACAGATCTGGGCCCTCACTTATTTTGGTTTTGAGTTCCTCCCCATCCTAGAGTCATGCTTCTGAATGAACCCAGCTTTTCTGTAACTTTTCAAAGCTGTAGCACCCAGAACTAAACACTGTGACTGCATGGTCTCTGCGTGTGATTGACTAGTATCCAGAAGGGTCATGTGGTTCTATTAATCATTTCCTCATAAGATCCTCATAAATATTGTAATGGAAACTTGGGAACAAAGGATTGATTAGAATGCCCTTTATTAAGAGATGGTGTGCCAGCACAGAGAGAAGGGATGAGAGCTGGTTTGTGTGCTTGGCAACTGTCAGTCACTGATGTGGGATGAATGAGCTGGAATGCTTGTAATCCTTGCCCCTTTGAATAATAAAAGTCCTCTCCCACCTCCTCTTCCTTTGGTTGACTTATTCTCGCCTTTCCCCCTCCTTCTCTTTTCATTCCTCCCTGTATTACGGTAAAGATTTCACTTGTGTCAGGTTAGAAATGTCATTTGTACTTCTTCCATTTAAAAGACTGCGGTCAAGAGTGTTGATGGCAGAAGAGCAGAGGCACCGTCTCCATCTCCTTTCTTCCTTCTGTGGAGCTCTTGACACAGCTGATTGCTGCAGCAAGGTGTGGACCATGGGGTTAAGTTACCCAGAGCTGCACTGGACCAGCCTCCGTCTAATCACAAAGTAGTGCCTTGTGGAGGGTTATGGAAATGTCGCTCTCTAAGACTGTTTGCAAGTTCTTGAACCAGGACCAGTGTTGGTGCATCTCCATCTGTCCATAGGCCTCATTCACCCTGTTGGTTATAATTTTAATTCAGATCTTGCCTTCCACCAACTTCTTTGACTTTGAGACCAAAAGCCTAAGTATCAATTGTGTCAAGATGAGCTGTTTTCCCAGCATGGTAAGCTGTGATATATATATATATATATATATATATATAACCTTCTTGGTAAGAAGGCAAGGAAAAATTCAGGGTGATTTTTATTTGTTTTCTGCCTTTTTCTAAGTGAGTTGGCTCTATAATGTTTCTTGCTTTGAAATCTTAATTGTTGAGAAAAGATCTACCCTGATTAATCCTTTTGTGTCAGAGCTCACCATGAGTGGACAGTCTGTACTGCAGTGCCCTTGACTTTCCACCTTGTTGCCCTTTGTCAGCGTTAAGTTTGTTGATGACGGCTAGAGCTCTTGTTTCTTCCACGGGTGTTTTTCTTCTAGAACTGAGAGAAATGCCAGTGAGCTCTTATGAGCTAAACTGTGATTTGTTTTTTTGCTCTATCTCTTGCTTGTTGCACAGTGTACCTACTGATTGAGCCGTCCTTGAACCTCTGCTTGTCTTTCTGACCCCTGGATTGACAGCTTGTTTGTAATTACTGTGACCTAACACAAAGCCTGTGTTTCTAATTGATACGTTTTTGCAAAGGTCCATAAAAGTTGACTAAAAAATAAGATTTTCTTGATCTCCATGATACTTTGTTTTAATACTAGTCACTTTTTAAAGAAGTTGATACATTTTTATTTTCTTAGAGAAGAAAGCTTTAGTGAGGTACTGATGGCAAAAATTCAAGCAATGCCATCTTTTATTGAGTCAAAGTTCCCATCAATACCAAAGAAAAAGATGAACAACACAGGGAGGAATTATTGCTATTGATTTTTTTTAACCAAAGAGTTTTTAAGGATCATTTAGCTTTTGAATTAGCTAGGTGTACAGGAATTTTGCCCACCCTGGCTTAATTTGTCTAGATTTATATGCTGGTTTGACTTTAGGACTTTGCAGTGTATGCTGGAGCAATTGATTTCCCTGCTTAGTCACAGTGTGGTGTGAGCATGGGCACTGGTGCCTGGCGGGCCTGAGTTCAGTTGTCTTCTTGGTGAGATCCTTATTTACGCCTCAGTTCTTTCACCTGAAAGATGAAGCCAGTGCTAGACCTGGTTCTCATAGTACAGCTCTTGGCAGGGCTAAAGGAAACGAATCATAAATGTAAAGGTGTGTGATACCTGGTGTGGCGCTGGCACCCAGCACATGGCAGATGCTTGGTAGACAAGACTGTTGGATGACTGTGAAGTATATCTGTTTGTCTGGCCCTGATAGACACTAAGCAAATCCTTGTGAAAACAGCTGTTTAATTACAGCGGCCTTTGCTACACAGCACAGGCACATGTGAAAGAGCTGCATTTCTGAGGTTGCCTTTGTGATGGTTTATACTGAGGGAACCCTGTCTTCAGTTAGTACTCCTTTATTGGAAAGGAGGTAGACCAGTTGTCTGAACCAGTGAGCAGAGCCCCTCACCCAGGTCTTTTGCTTTCTGTTTTGCTCTGTTGTTTTACCTTTGGATCTGTCCTAGTTACGATTTCCATTGTTGTGATAAAACACCATGGGCAAAAGCAACTTGGGGAAGAAAGAGCTTATTTTAGCTTACAGCTTGGAGTCCATCATCCAGGGAACTCAGTGTAGGAACCTGAAGGCAGGAACTGATGTAGAGGCCATGAAGGAGTGCTGCTGTACTTGCTTGCTCCTCATTACCTACTCAGTTTTCTTTCTCATAGCACTGAGGACTACATACATGTTCACAGAGGTAGCAACTGCCCACAGTGAGCTGGGCTCTCCCACATCAGTCATCAGTCAAGAAAATGCACTATGCCAGGTGGTGGTGGCGCACGCCTTTAATCCCAGCACTTGGGAGGCAGAGCCAGGTGGATCTCTGTGAGGCCAGCCTGGTCTACAGAGCGAGATCCAGGACAGGCACCGAAACTACACAGAGAAACCCTGTCTCGAAAGAACAAAAACAAACAAACAAACAAAATGCCCTTAGGCTTGCCTACAGGCTAGTCTGGTAGGGGCATTTTCTCAACTGAGGTTTCTTCCTCCCAAATTGCTCTGGCTTGTGGTACTAGCTATCACAGTGTCAGCAGAAACTTTCTTTAGAAGGATCAGCAAGGTCTCTGTCTCTGGAGCCAGGAATCATAACTACAAACATTTGATGTACATAAACATCTACACTGTTACTTATAACAGTGTTCTTACCTCTCACCATTGCTTGGCACAGTGCTCTGTGTTTAGGCTCCTAACAACTTAAATTAACCAAGAGACTGAGCATGAGATGTTTGCCCTCCCACTCATCTTGTCAGACTGTATAGTGACACATCATTCTCCTCTGGAATTTCAGCATCTATGCATTCAGTTCAAGATGTACTTGATGATACATTTTTAATGTAGACTCATTTGAACATTTTTCTTTTTCTATCTGTGTTTCTGTGCATGATGAAATAGATAGCCTTAAATTTCTATTTTAAGTTTTTTTTCTTAACTAGATAGACTCTCTGGTGTTCTTTGAATGTATAACATGTCAGAATACTGAAACTGTAATACTAGAAAGAGTGGCTTGGAACAAGTCCTGATGGACATTTCCATTCTCGGTCTATACACTTAGATTAAGTTTACACCTGCTGGTTGGTTGATATCTTTCCTGATACACTTTGATCTCCCCTGGTTTCTTATTAGACTCTGCAGCCTGGCGCTGGTCAAATTGGATGGTTGTCAGCAGTTAGTACAAGAATCCCACCAGGGTTTTGTCTCCTGTGCTCCATGGAAGAGGCAATAGGATGAGCTAGGGTAACGACCGTCAGTAGAGTAGATGGGGTTGCACTGTACTCATTCACAACCCGAGGATTTCATCTTCTCACATGACAGATTCAATGAAAATTATCAGCGGCCTTTACTCATTGTTGTTGCTTAGGACTTCTGGATGCCAGAGACTTCTATTTCAATATGTGCTTCCATGACCACAGAAACTGAGCAGAAAGTTCTAGAGGCTTTCACTCTAGCAATAAAATACTGTAGCTCAGACATGACTCCGGCCCCATCTGGCCACTGTGCACAAGGCCATCCCATCACATGAGTAGAAAAGTCAGCCTCTTTTGTGCCTTAGGTGGGGAGGAGACCTGACTCTAGATATCAGTGAATGAAAACAATGGCTATAATTATGAATGGTCTTTTTTTAAAGAGAGAGATGGCCTTAGGACTTGGATGTCTGTGTTGGGGCAGGAGGAGAGAGATTTTTCTGCTCTCTTTTCATTTGTGGAGAGTGCGTGTGAGTGTTTTGGAGGGGAGATGAAGGTGCACTGAATGCCCTCTAAAGTGGGAAGCAGTTGTGGAAGGCCCAGGATTTATGGGGAGTGTGTGGTGATGACATGTGTGTGCTTGAAATGAACTTGCACACACCTGACAGAAATGGAAGTGAGCAGGTAAGGTGGTGACAGCTCTCAGGAATGAGGTGCAGGGTGTTGAGCCAGGGAGCAATGCATTCCTGTCCCTCTCCCAGAGGCAGGATCGAACTAAACTAATCTAAAATGTGTTACGTATTTGCTTTTCTGTCCATAGAGGACATTTGTCTGTGATGTCGGGTACAGTCGCTGTTGATGTCCCTAGCAGCAGTCTAAATCTTCCCTTCTTTGATTATGTTAGTATCTTGTATGGGAAATTGTTGCTGTGCCCCTTTATGTCACAAGGGCAAACTACCACAGTCCATTTACTTGCTAAGTAAATATTTGCTTGACAAGCAAACAGAAATCAAAATGATTCTGTCCAGCTTGAGTCCTTATAGTTCTTAGAAATGAAGCCTTGATTTCATTATATTTCACATCACAAAGTAGACAATGGCACATAGTTTCCTCTGACTCTGTCTTCATAGGACAAAGCATCTGTTACTGAGTGGAGCAGTTAGGGTACAGCTTTTGATGGCATCATACTAGATTTTTTTGTTTTGTTCTGCCTCCCTGGGGTGTCAGTACTTTGTTTTTACTTGAAATGTAAATATATCTAGAGCCTCTGATAGTACAAGCTCTGATGTGTTGTTAATTTCCCACTGCCATCATGGTGGAAGCTAATGAAGCCCAGTTCTTCAGCATCACCATCAAGGTGCTACAATATTGTTTCATGTATTTCTGTGCATCCTCGTACTCTGGAGCTCTTCTCCCTGGCTGTGTTCCTCCGGTTTCTTAAAACGGGAACTTCTGTCCTCTGAGGAATTTCAGAGAAGGCAGGCTTCATGCTAGTAAGAGTGCACTCATACGTGTGTGTAATCCTCCTCCTCCCGAGCTTGGTATAATTCTCTGTAACTGTGTGGCTATCTATCTCATAGGTGATTTGGGGGATAGTGAGGTAATTTATGGAAAGCACTTAGAATAATACATAGTAAATAGTACATAGTAAAAGCTCAGCCACTGTTAGCTACTGTTGCTTCTCTCTATCTCTCAGGGTGCTGTGGTAGGGATGGATACCTCTTTGTAACTCTCTGTATCGTATCATCTAACATATATGACATAGGGATGGTTAGAAACCTCCTGCAACTGCACCCTCATTCTTGGTGTAGGCAAATTGTCAGATAAACAGAGAAGATAAACAGGCCTGTCAAAGGAGCTGCTACCACTATGAGAATGGGAAGCCCACCTCTATACCTGCCCTTCTGGGCCATGCTGTGTCCTGGCTGGCAGCCCCATAGCACACTGAACCTGGGCTTAGGGCATGTAGAGGTCCTGTGCTTATCAGGAAGTGTCCCTTTCACCTCAGGTTACCTCTTGAGTTAGGAAGAAGAGCAGTATTTACCTCCAGGTCAGGGCTGTCTTTATTGCCTTCATAGGTAGATACTTAGCATCCCCAGTTTCTGGGAAGCACATGGCAAAATGGATTATAGAAGTATAAATTACTTTGTTAAGTTAGAAATGCAAGGAGAATATTCTAAATTTGGCTAGCACTAAATTAGAGCGCCCAGACCTCCTGGCCTCTTGACCAGTGCCAGACCCACTATAGCTCATTATTTCTTCTTTATCAGTTGAATAAAATATACATAAAATTTTAATTAGTGTATGTTAGATAGACGATCTTAATAAAGTAAACAGTCAACACATTAAAATATTTCTGTTAAGCCATAATTTGACATCCCTAAAAGTAACAGGGCAGCTATAATATAATATATTATATATAATATACACTGAGCATATATTAGTGCTCATGTTGCTTGTGTTATTACACTTTGAAAGAGACTTCATGGAAGACTGTGGAAAGCTATTTGGGAATGCTTCACATTTCCCAGAAATAATCTTCCTTCTGAAACCTGTTCCAGCAGGTCTTCACACTACCAGCTCTTGCCAGGGTGCTGGGTCCAGTGGTCTGTGCTGAGTGCCTGCCTGATAAAGCTGCTGTCAGCATTTGATCTATTTGACCCCTGCTTCTTGGAACACATCAGTCACCTCAGCGTTCACACTCCAGCCTTTACTTGCATCCCAGATAGCTGTTACTGTTTGTGGAATGCTTCCCGTTTCTCCTCTTCTCTACTTCTAAACCAGAAATGCTCATATCCAGTCGAGGTGCTCTCCTCCATTTGGATATAAACTCTAGGGCTTAAGCCATCTCTGTGCTGAAGACTCTTCACTCAGTATGTCTAGCGTAGACCTCTTTCTTGAACTCCAAAGTGAAATGAAGGCCACTTGCCTCTTGCATGTCTAATAGGCATTCGATCATTCCATAATGCAGGCTATGCTCCAGAATTGGTATCCCAGCCCTTCTTTAGTAGTTGAGCAAAGAACAGCTCCGTTCTTCCAGGCAGGGCATCTTTCTGACAGTCTATCAAGTCCTGCTAGTTCTGCCTCCAGAATATTCCGAGAACAGGATCTTGCTCATCCTTTCAATGGCCCCAATCCCAGCCAACCCTTGTGTTATCTCCTGCTTGGACCTGAACTATCACAGCACTTATTCTGGTGATCCAGAATAAACTGTCCTTATCCCCTGGAGTCTTTTCAACCCAGCAACAAAACTGATTCTTTAAAAATGTCAGACCTTGCCGGGCGGTGGTGGTGCACACCTTTAATCCCAGCACTCAGGAGGTAGAGCCAGGCAGATCTCTGTGAGTTCAAGGCCAGCCTGGTCTACAGAGCGAGATCCAGGACAGGCACCAAAACTACACAAAAAAGCCCTGTCTTAAAAAACCAAAAAAAAAAAAAAAAAAAAAAAGTCGGGCTTTGTCACCATGCCTAGCCTCTTCTGCAGTGAGCTCCCATCCTGTGCAAATGAAGGTATGCTCCTTTTAGTAGTCCACGCCCCCCCCCCACCACCACCCCAGAGCCTCCTGCACTTGATTTCTAAGTACTGTCCGTTGTTTTCCTTACTCCAGCACACACTTGAATGGCCTTGAACGCACAGGGCGTGTTCTTTGGGACCTTTGAACTTGGTCTTCCCTTTTTTGAAGTTTCAAGGTCTTCACTTCTCTGTCATTTTCCCTAATCAGTTCAGTTTTTATCTAGTCTTGATTGTCACACATCAGCTGTGGGCCTTGAAGGTTGCCTGCAGTCTGAGCTGGGTCTGACTGGCCACACTCAGCAGAGTCTGTGTTCCTTTGCCTTTTCCCTTCCCTCTTTTCCTTTTCCCACACCCCGCCCAGAGAAGGGGTGTGACCATGGCATTCTCTAAACTGTCCTACAGAAGCCATATTTGAACACTGTCCCTACTTAAAAATTGTCTTCTGAGTTAGTCACAAACACTTCAGTGCTATTTCTCTCTCTCAACTGCTGTTAGTGAGGCAGTCTTGGTATGGACTCTGCATTGAGTAGATGCCTGGAATCCTCACAGGCGCTGGCATGTCAGCAATGTCTTGGCTCTGAGATCGGAGGAGCTCACGTTAGCAGGTAGGGAAGGGCATTGCAATTTTCACAGTCTTTCTCCGGTGGCTTTCTTTTTCAAAATGGTAATGAAACAGTAAATGCAGAAAACAACAGGTAACATTTTCACACTTCAGTGACCAGAAGTAGAAATGAAGAACCATGTGAAAAGAACACAGTCCAGGAGAACTGTTTGCATCTTCCTGTAGCTTCCTTTGCTCTCTCCAAATGTGCTAGGATGACAGATCCTGCAGCTGACACAGCTCCGAGCTGTGGAGGACAGGAACAAGATAGTGTGTAGAATGCCTGTCCCCAACATGACTGTCTCGGGGTGTGAGACATTTCCAGGGGAGCTTTGTCGTTAGTGTCCTCGTTCTTCCTGCCTTTGTGTCTCCTTGACTTTTCAGTCTTCGACACACACATGTAGTCACCGTTGGCTCTGTGTGTGTGTGTGCAGTCTGGCCCTTCTCTTTAGGCCGTGGAGTCTCTGGAATTTGTAGTAATCAGATGTGTAATATATATTGTTGCCAGTGCCTCTGCTTTCAGTTCTCCATCCTGAGCAGGAGCAGGAAAGCCCAGTGGGAAGAGCTGAGTCTGCTGGCGTACAGGTGCACACGTTTTTCTGACTGCAGCTCTCGTTGTGTGCACTTGCCATTTACAGAGTCCTGAGGAGACACACTCTGTGCCTTGATGACAAAAGCCAAGTACATTAGTTAGCCTGCACTGAAGGGGGAAGACGTTAGTTAGCCTGCACCGAAGGGGGAAGATGTTAGCCTGCACCGAAGGGGGAAGA